>CCAG010012272.1:0-53732 GCA_001077435.1 Glossina morsitans morsitans
AAAAAAAAAAAAAAAAAAAAAAAAAAAAAAAAAAAAAAAAAAAAAAAAAAGAGCAAATAACAGAAAAAAAAAAAATGAACACCGAATAGATTGTGTAGTGATTTGATTTGAGTTTTTGTGGATGTGAAGCAGCAACAAACAAACAAACATATTAAAACTGCATTCAGATACGAAGGAAGAACAACAAATGCAGCTGAAGTGATTGTATTTGTTGTTCGGTTAAAGTAAGGCCAGCTTTGTGGCTGTGTTGCTTTTACTGTTGTTGCTACTGTCTGTGATGGAATGTAATCCATATGGGTCATTTACCCGCTCGTTGAATCGTACACACAAAATTCGAAGCTACATTCATGCATATATATATATATATATATATATATATATATCAAATATATATAAAAAAATAAAAACCATATCGAAATTCTATTAAAATTGTGCTGTAGTTGTGATTAGTTGTGGATAGTTTTGTAGAAACGAGAGAAATAATACAAAAAAAAAAATAAAAAAAATAAACAAATAAATAAATCTAAATTGCATATTGGATTTTTATTAAAGAGTAGAAGTGTAACTGTGCGTCCATGTGGGTCCATAGTTTTGAAAAAAAAATTATGTTCATAAATTAAATCTTCAATTTTTATGAGTTGATTGCATGTTCATTTTATATTATTTCAAATAATATTTCCAAGATGAGGACTTGAAATATTTTTTAATCAAATTTTATATTATATTAAGTAAGAAAAAATGTTGCCGTAAAACTTGGATTCATTTCGGAATCGATCACTGTGACTGACTGTCATGAACAAACCGAGATATTTTTTGCTGTTAAATAACGCATGCTTTCTATTTTCAGGCATTTAAGGGAGCAACGGGACACCCGTTATACGCTGTTGCTGTGTGCTGTAAGATAACATACATAAAACTTATCATACTTAAGCAGATTTTATGTCGCTCGAAGAGCAATAGGTATCCAAGGAGTAACCATATTGAAATACCTTCACCGCTATACGCCCTATTAGTAGCATAATTAAAAGCATTATTCGGCAGACCGTACAATTCCCTTTACTATAACTTGTTGTGAGAAAATGTCAAAATTTATAATTTTTTGCCCCCTACTTTTCATTGTTTATTTACTGTTATTATTATCATTATTATTGTTATGAATTTAGGCAGAGAAATAAATTCTAAAACTAAAGCCTTAAAGCACTAACATCTAGGGCTATCACCTTTATTGCAAACTCTAGCACACTAGAAATTTGAATTCACAAAGATCAACCTATTAGTCGAGACGCTTTGCCAACTCGGCCACACAGGCAGATACAGAAATTTAACATTATATCAAATGAATATTTTGTGTATCAATTTCCAGCGTTTTTATAGGTCGTTCAATCACAACGATCTTATCCCGTCCTAATTATCCAAGCTCAAATACCATGTTTCATCGATTTTTGTCGACAAATATTGCAAAATTTGATGGCCATTTCAAAATGGGGCCCATAAGAGTCCTATCGTATCCATTTTGAATAGTGTTTGTCCTTTAATCGAAGCACTACAGGCCCAAACTGTAGGTTAAGAGCAAGAATACATGAATTATCATCTAACAGACGGAAGTAACGACATGTAAGGTAAGCCACCTTCACCTTTCTCTCTTGTCCGCCAAACACTGCTCCCTCTGATTATCACTTGCTTCGATAAATCACTAATTACTGTCTGTCTGAGCAGGGCTTCCCATTCCTAAGACGACGCTACAGATACCAATTCATTTACATTTTGAAAGAGACCTCACATTCTATTGGAAACATGGGGAGAACAATAGCTAGCGATGATGGACAGTGCTTTGAAAAGAATATTCTACCTTTCTAACCAATGCGCAGTTTTACTACAAAAGTCCTTAAAATCGTAAAACCCATAAAATTGGGATTATTTTGTTGTTATTCGGAATTCTGTGACGTGTGCTTCCTGCTTACAAACAAACAGTTTGAAGTTTTTTGGTTATATGTTATTGCGGGGGATCAGTATTTTCGAATAGCGATCGATGTTTGGATACTCAACGCTGAATAAAAACTCCAACTGCATTGCCAACTGATCAGATTTAAAATACAATGTCAATCCCGGCTCTCTTTGTTTGATACTCAGTTCTGATGCGGATCCTTCCGAAATCCTTGTATATCTTGCGGCGACTACTTCGTTGCCGCACGTGATTACTAGAGCTGTGGTAGAAAGTCAGCCTGGCTTCCAACCCACGCCCATAAGCCGACGAACAATCAGCCAGGGAATAGGTGCGCTCTAGAAGGAACGAAAATGGACATTTACTTTTGCTAAGGCGTGAAATTTAATCTGGTTCCTGAGGGACTTCTTACACACAGGTTATATGGCACAGTTTTTTGGTTCACTCAATAGACTAGAATGTCTTTTGCTTGTTTAAAAATATATCTTAAAGGCAAAGCTCCACACAAAGTCCGCCATGACTTTTCATTAACAGGCTAAAGGATGGAGTTCAGTTCTTTCAGCGGAAAACATTTAATGTTTTCAACTGACTTCAATCGTTTCTAGTTCTAAGAAGCTGTATGAGGTAAATACAACGTTCACACAACGTGATCACATTAGTTAAGATTAGGGTTCAGTCTTCTTAAGCAATGAAGGAGAGACTGGAACTATTTGTGTTCTGATTTTGCAGAATTCTGTTTCGATAACCAGTCAAAATATTCTGAATAATATTTCGATCTCTTGAGAAAACTTTGTAAAACCTTTAATATAATTTCGTTTTGGGGCGTGGACGGCTGAAAGTTGAACGAAATCAGTTATGTGTAAAGCACGAAATACCATCCGATATAGCGAATAAACTTGAGGCTGACATTTTGTTTAAAAGTGCAATTAACTAAAAAAAGAGGAAAACCTAAAAATTTCGCGACAGATTGCGTTGTGTGAATAAATTTTCAATTTTAGGTGCTCTGTGGTTTATATATATATATATATATATATATATATGAAGAAGATGAAGAAGTCTGCTGTTTTCTGCTTCTTTGTCACATGTGTTTTGTACTTTAGCTTTTTCTTTCGAGATGATTCAGAAACTTGGTTGAAAATAATAAATTTTTCTTTTTTTTTCTGATTACTATTTAGTTTTTACACAAGTGAAACGTTGCTGTTAGCAATGTCATCTATACGTAACTAAGATATGTATTTATTCATTGCAAATATATTTTAAGACATTTGCTATTAATTCAATAAAATTCCCGAGACATTTATTATTTAAATGCAGACCGAGTAAAGTAAGGAGGAAGAAAGCAAATTCTTGTTATTATTTATTATTAAATTCAATTTTCATTCATTAGAATCATTAAATATCTCAATGTTGTAATGATTTTCATGAGCAAACTCTTAATTTGACAACAATTCGAGCACAATTGAATGTTGGGTTATTCGAAAAATAATACCGTTATTCAAGTTTGCAGCCTTACTACTGTTACCTTTGCATGTTGCGATTGCGACTCTTCACGATGGAAAATAAAAAATTGAAAGCGTACAAGTATCACTCTCTCTACAAGTAGAAATAGATAGAGATAGATAGAGGGAACGCATATGACTTCAAGAGCGCATTAGGCCAAAGCACCTTCAAAGAATGTACGACAGCAATCTTGCTTTCAAAAATTGGAAGAATCTCCATCCTTGAGTATTGAAGTTGAAAATGGGTGATTGTCGAAAGGGCCATATCGTCGAAAATGTTACTTAAGGCAGACAAAGTTAAAACTAAGTCCGTCAACACTTCTACACCATTTCAAGTAAGCTGATCTATAAAAATAAAAAGAAAGCACTCATTCCATTGTAACATTGATGGACAGTAAGCGCAGTTGTTCGACTCTACTAAGACACTCCGAAAAGCTAACCGAACAAGCAACATTACGACAAGACCGTCGATTTTTGATCACCATTAACGGAGAAGTAGCCTTGTCCTATCTTTATAACGCGGCAGAATGCGGAAGAAGCCGCCGAACTCAACCGCCTTACTCAAGAGAAACACCCCTCAGCAACTGACTACGAGTTCTTTGGGCATTTCAACCATTTTCTTTAGACAAAAGTTTGGAACAATCCAAAGCGTTCGAATAAGTTATTGGAATATGTAACTTTCCATCTTTCGATTCTCTAGTGTACGAGTAAAGGCCGACCGATGCTTTAAAACATTCATACAATCTATCATACATGTCTACCTATACCTACCTATCTATCTAGAAATGTTTGTAAAATATATGTATAGACATTTCATAGTTTGCAAATTGATTGGTAATGAAAGCACGGAGTGGCCAACAATACGAACACGTGCCACAAATTTAATTTATTTGCTTTCGTACCAGCAACACCTTAAATTTGTCAGTTAGTTATAGTTCATGGAAAACATAAAAAAAAAGATACAAAAATTGTTTATTTTTTGCTTAACTTAAGCAATTATTTTTGTATAAAGTATGTGCAAAGATATATGTATGTATTCACACTTACTTACTTTTATGTGTTTACATGGAAAGTACCTGGAATTACCAAATATAAAACATCGTTATAAACGTTTTTAGTTAGTCATAAAAATGAATGGTCTTTTCTTCAAAGTAGACTCCGTTTGATGGCAATACGCGTTTAAGGTAATGCTTAGCTCAGTCATAGGGACCTTTTTGGCGCTTTTTTTTGCCGAATTTTCTATTTTGGCATTAATAAATTCACATCACTTACATATATATGATATGTAAGTATATATATATATATATGATATGTAAGTATATATATATAGATATCATCGAATCGAACTTGATCGATAGCATTTCATGTTCAAGATTTAGCGTTTCAACGTTTCAGTTGCCTGTATTCTTCGCCCGAATAAGAGGAAGCATACGCGCATTTTCGACTATGACGAGTCATACTGATTTATTACTGTGTGTGTGTTTCGAAAATATCTCTAAAAAGGTTTTCACATGGAATTTCAACATTTACTTTATTTTCGAGGTAATTTCGTAAAACTTGGACATATCTTCTAAGGGAGACTTTTATTAGGCGGTCTCTGTCCATTGCATAAAATAATTCCTCGTCATTGTGAAATATTATTTACTGTAGTTATTTACCGCACGAACACAGCTCCACCTATATTTTGAAGCATACCCTTACTTCTCGTGAGCGAAACTTAAGAGCTCTTCAGCATTCGTAGTCCTTGCAGTAAACGCTTTTAGTGCATATACAAAATCCGGTTTAGTATTGTATTTTGATTTCATCGATTTCAACTAATCCGACACGCAGTAGTTCAAACCCTTGTGTTCGAACACCTCTTGAAGGCTCTTCAATTCCACAAAAGCAATTGTTTAATGCAAAAAGCATAAGAAATTTAGATAATTTCCAAACGCTTCTTAAGGGCATATCTTGACAGAGACAAAACGACTTTGATATTTAAAATATGACCGCAATATCCAGAAAAAAAGACTTGACTATCTTTATATTTCGAATTTATTTAATGGTTTTCTCATTTCAAACAATGGCGTCATTTATTTCTAATTCACATCGTTATTGACAAGAAAAATGTGTAGGAACTGTTGTAACTTCTTGTGAAAGGTAAACTGCCTTAGCAAGGTATCCTCATGTCAATATTGTTTGGTTCTAATTTCATACCTTTCATATGAAAATCATTTGTAGCGAACTCCAGTGCGCACTCTGCAATTATTATAAGCAGAACAGGCATAAAAGAATTTTAGCCAACTAATGTATATCCTCCAGATTTGCCTTGACAATATATACGTGATAAGCAAGGTTGTCACTCGTAAGAGAAGAAATGAAGCTAAGATACCAACCAAAGTCTGGCAATAAAAAAAGTTTATCACTTTGCACATCGGAAGTAGAAGCGAATAAGAAATAGAAGTCATTATGAAATTGTATATTGAATCGCAATCTAATCAAAACACAAAGATAATCCGATAACTTTCCATTCAATTTGACATCCATGGTGTGGCCTAGTTAGCCTCTGCTACATATATATATATATATATATATCATAATATAAAATCAAATTAAAACTTCGGCAGCAACTACATATGCAAGCTTTTCAAAATCCGGTAAAAAAAAGTCCTTGATATTCCCAAAGTTTCTTTGGTTTCGAACGCCTCATTGCAAGCTTACATAAATTTATCGTAATTGAGTATATATATATATATATATATATGTATATATATATATGTTTGCATTCAATTTCATTATTTTATAAATTGTGTTAAGTTGAACGAAATTTTACTCATAATGAAGCACATTTCAAATAAATTTTCTTATATGTAAGCAAGGCTCGCTCGTTCGTGTGTGTGGGCGTGCATATGTAAATGTATTCGTATTTGTAAATGAAATATTTTATAAAGTATTTTAGATTTTGTTGTGTTGTAAAATGTTAATTTAATTTAGAAAATATTTTAGTTAGAATGTTTGAAATAATATTAGAGATAGATATAGATGTAGATGTGTATGTAGATATAGATGTGCTGCACAACTACATACAACAAACTGGCAAAATAATTATTTGAATCGTTTATATTAAAAGTGAAGCAAGTCCATTTTTAGGCAAAAATGTAGATAATGTTTTTAATTATAAATTAAACTTAATATGATCTTTTTATTCTTTGGAAGCGAAAGCGATATATACACCAAAAAATGCATATACCCCGATATTTGCAAGATGAAAATTGTAATCATTAGCGCGGTTGTAAATATGAAAATCCATTTTACGTTGACGTATGTATGTATCGGTTCAAGGCTTATACAATTTCCATAGCCATCAACCTATTTTGTATGTTCCTGGGGTCACAAGAAGTAGCATATTGCTCTTTGTGACAATTCA
Organism: Glossina morsitans morsitans; assembly: GCA_001077435.1. Lineage (NCBI taxonomy): Eukaryota > Metazoa > Arthropoda > Insecta > Diptera > Glossinidae > Glossina > Glossina morsitans. The sequence continues at coordinate 6,848 of CCAG010012272.1, forward strand.
AACGCACGTTACAGTTTATTACTGATGCACTGGCCAAAGTATTAGAGAACCATAAATTTGATGAAAATTGTTAAGGACGAAATTTTCTTTATGAGGACATGCATGCTTAGCAAACGATCGCGTTACTAGAGTGGATTTGCAAGGAGTGTGTCGTAGAAAATGTTTTACAAAACATTGATGGAACGGCATTTTGAATTTACGATAATTGATTTGCCGTCACACAACGAGGAAGCCCAACCAAAATTACTTTCTTTGCAATGAGAAATGTGCTTCTATTACATCTGACATATACAATGACATGATGAATTTATTACCATACATATCGCACGTCCATCATAAATAATTGAAAATACTACAAAAGAACAGCTGGAAACGCGATAGTTAAACGCTAGAGTTATTCGCACAAGTGGTCGAAAAAGTGGTCTGACTCGAATTACTTTCGTTGGACGAACTTCATCAAAATATTTTAAAAATTACAATTTTTAGCACAAAAATCCCTGGATAGATTTCGGACGGACAGACAAGCTTTTGATCGATGACTCTGAATTGATCGGTATAGTAATAAATCCTACGTCTATTTCAAATCCTTCTACGTGTTGCATACGTCCGCACAAACTCAATGTATCCTGGTACCATAAGTGAGTAGAATGTAAAATTGAAAAGTGTTTTCATTTCATTATTAAGAGCAGGTTGAAATACCACTGACATTATATGTCTTTAACGTGTGATTACAATAATTTTGTTAATTTTGAAACGGGGGAGACAGGTTCATTTAGGTATAATAAAACCTTTATTTAGCTTTCTTTTTTTTGTTTTAGCAAACACTATATATAAACACTATTCGATTGTAAATTTCGTCTCATAGCACAAAATGCAAAAAATATGTCTATTGGGGCCTATCAATATTTCTAAATTTATTGAAATGCAAAATGCAATAAAAAAAAGAAAGAAATTGACTTGCCACACTTTCAAAATAAACGGCCCACTTTCAAGAAATATTTTAGATCGCACCGGATAGCAGGAGAGAAGCTTTTAAAATAATTATATTTCCACATGAGTTCATTTCTATTCCTAAGGCTAATACAATTTGATTCGAAGCTAATACTTAGCTTAAAAGCTTAGCTGACTGGAAAAGAAAAGCCTACTCCTCTCGACAAAGATATTATTTGTTTACTAAATAAAACATGGAGCAAGATGTGATGGGTAGATTCTCTCTGTAATTCTTATTTTATAATTTTATAAAAAGGTGATCAATACGATCAATAAAAGACAGTTGACTTAGTTTTGCAGGTAGCTGTTGTAATAAGCATTGCTTTAGATCGTTGTTTATTCGTTCATTTATGCTAATGGTATGCCTGGACTGAAATGGCTACTACATTGAATAGGCATAACGCATACATGCTTCCATATAATCAGAGAGACCGGATAGACCGGATTAAATAATGATTTCTTTGGCTTCAATTGTAGTTCAGTTGTAAATCATTTTTATTTTACTTTATATATGAAGTCAAATTTCCGATCAATATTCTCTATATGTGAAGTGGATGCGAACAATGAATGAGATGAATACAGTATACAGTCTGAGCCGTTGGCTATTAAACAAAATGTATTGAAACTATCAGATGTAGATTTTCCTTACGCTGATGCCTGAGTAGACAAAGTTCATTTCCACTCTTTGTTGCAGTTTCTACGATCTAAGCGATGTCGATAACTGGATGCGAAATTGTACGCTGCATAGATTAGAGTGATAAAGAAATGGGAAATACTAGGGTACGTAAGGGCTGAATTCGATGGTTCTTACCTTCGTCTACATATTATCGATTTGTTCAGCGTACGCCGACACCATTCATGGAGCGCTCAAAATTACATTTTTAACATTCATTACTTTTGTTGTTTAGCTTGTGAGAGCTGCTCCACAATATCCCAATTGTCAATTTCGGATTCAACAGTCGAATTGTGGTGATTTTGATCTCAACCCCAAAACACGGCCTAGAGGGTCAAAGAAGCTCGAAAATAATGAATTGCAAGGCTTAGCCCGAAACGAAAACCCACTTCAAATTATCAAAGAACATTCGTAGGACGTAGCAGTTGACGAACCAATTGTTTCTAGACGCTGACATGCAACTAGAAAGGACCAAAAGGAGGAAAAAGGACTACCTCGCAAATTCCCTGAAAATGCCATTTTGGCCACTTGTTACAAGAGTTGTCCAGGGATACGCTGTTGCAGCTCAAATCGCCCCACCCAGCATATTCACCAGACATCACGCCGCATGCATTCCACCAATTTTCCACAATAAATACCTTTCTCAAGTGAAGAAATGGCCAAAATATATGCAACCTCCTAATATTCCATTGAATAATTCTTAGCCTCATAATAAAACAGGGACCGATAATGGAATTGAATAACTGGTTCAATATCTTGTTAATGCACGTCTTGTTAATGTGCATTTGATTTCAATACATCTTTGTATGAGAATTATATATAAATTTATATACATATGTATTTAAATAGGTATGATTGGACTACGGGTAGCCATGTAATTTAAGAGATCGCTCATCGATCATTTATCATAAGGAAAATGTGACTGCTATTCTATTGCGAGCTGATTCTATTGTAAACACAATCATGCTTGGTAAGTGAGTGACGGTGGGTGAGGCGCAAAATCAGACAATAAATTATTGTAATCATTGCACGCGTACTGAACGAAACGAATTTTATTTATTTATTGAATGTCAGTAAATAGTGTCGTTATTAATACGACCACGTTTCTGTCACCCCATTGTTGACATAACACAAATCCATGACAAATTTTTATCTACAATATGTGAAAATTGGTTAAAAAAATAACGGATTACAACGTATACACATACAACGGAACATATATAGGAAGCCGCGTATTTTAGTTATTGTTCATAAGTATGCGTATACAAGTGTACGTACGCAGTTACAATTTAATACCGATACTAATTATATGATTGTTGTATGCATGCGGAGGTGTATATCTTTTCATATATATATATATATCACATCGAATGAAAATATCATGCTATATATAGAGGCTACCGAGTAACGTAGTGAGTCGAAATAAATGCAATCATATCGCATGTAACCCATTATATGCGTGTCACCATCATTTCTGTTTGTTCAGTTACACTAAACTGATGTGTTGTGTGTGTGTGGTGTGTGTGTGTGTGTGTGTGCGGATGTGTTTGTATATACTATTGCGTATGCAGGCGTATATATTGAATATAATCAAGATTAATCAATAATCCATTCGAAATTGTAGCGCATCATCAATTTATCAATATGTGCTTTCTTTTATTGAAAAACAAATTCTAAACGGCACGCGTACGTGTAACAGTGTGCTGTGATGCGCATGTTCATAAATAAATTATCTAACCATTTTTTTTCCTTTCTTTCCATTTTTTCAACAACAACAACACACAATAACAACACACAATAACAATAACGGCGAAATTTTCCTCTTTGTTCTTTGGGAACTTCATAAATATATTTTTTTTTTATTTCCTTCTTGTATACATACATTCTTATTATCATTATTATTATTATTATTATTATTATTTTTAATGTTTATAATGACTCATCGGAACTTGTATTGAAATAATTGATGATGTCGATGATGATGTCAACCACATAAAAATTCTAATAACAAAAGGTTTCTTGGAAAAGCATTGAGGCTAATAGAAATTTAACGTTGAAGCGAAAGAAGAAAATTACGTTTACCTTCTTACTTATGTAAGTGAAAATGTTTAGCAAAAAATCGCCTGAAATTGACATTTTTGACGAGAAAAATAGAAAAGACAACAACAATTAAATTCAAATTTCGTTAACAGTATGTACTTAATTCCATAGTCTTTTTCTTGGAACGAAAAAGAAGACATTTTGCGAAGGCTTAACCAGTTAACCATGTGTAACGATTACATGCTTCATGATCCGTCCATCAGTCCTTGTCGAATTTACTCCTAAAATATTATTTATCATTTTTTTTGTTTTTGTCATTTTGTCAAGTCATTTAATTACGACTTAATTTCATATTACACTCATTGTGCGTATGATGGGTGTACTCGTCATCGTTAAATTCGAAAAAGGTTGACATAGTTAACTCGTTCAAAAAAAATATTTCATTTCATTGTGGATCGATCTTTACAAAGAAATGCCTTTATATGACATCAACATTGCATTGTGATAAGGAAAACATCTCTGACGCATCCTTACCTTTAAAATGGAAAATATTTCTTATGCATGCATTAAATTATAGGAAACGTAGCGTCCTTATGACGTGAACTCAGTGCCGTCGTCGTGCACACATTGAAATAAAACAGTTCGTCTTAGCTCAACACTCGAATTTATGTTTATTGTTCTATTCGAGAAGACAGCGTTTAAAATGTGTTTAAATATTTATGACAACATTTAGCAAATTAGAATTTTCATATAGCAATTTGAATATTTCATATAACTGCGTTATCTCCCTGCCCCCTCGCCCCTGTCCCCAGCAGCCGCACGCGACGATGTTGTAGCAGGACCCACCCAATTAAGTTTCAATGGCGTGAGATGAGTGGTTAGGCGCAAGCAATGCCCGTTTACGCGAGCAAGTAAAACTAAAAACCATTTGTTTGTTTTTTATTTTGAATTTTTAAAAGAAAAAAACCCATTACTGTTGTTATTATAATTTACTTAGAACATAGAAATAAATTCGAGGAATAAAAGGGGCATGGGTACTACTCACTAAGACTATCGACGCAAAACAAAAAAAAAGGAAACAAAATGGAAACCATCTACTTGCTCACAATATACTTCACTTTTTGAGAAGCCTCCACAGTTCATATTGAAATTTACTCGCTCTCGTGACTTTCGAATTTTTTTCTAAACTTTCGTTTACTTTAGTTTAACTTAATGCTCCTTAAATCTTTAGCTCGTTAATTTTTCGCATACTGTCGAGTATACACTACTCGTCATGAAGCTAAGAAGAGGATTACATTCGTATATTAGTTTTCTCTTGAGCCGTCCATCTATCTTTGCATCCAAACTACAAGCAAGAGATCTTTTGCATCAACAAGAGTAAAAATTATTAAAAATAGATTTAATCGAACAACCACCACGCCCTTTTTTCGCAAAAAAATTTGTCATTTTTAATATTCCTCGATACTATGACTTGGTGAATGAATCTGAATTACTTGAAGATGTTAAAAAAATTTTGTAAACCGCCTCCCATATACAATATTTCCACAAGGTATAATTTGTAGGATTTTGGTGAAATTTGATCCACACAAAATAGTGATAAGATACCAAGATTAGTTTAATGCAGTTAGCCCTAGACTAAGGAGATCCATTTTTCGGACCACTTCTTACGTAAGAGATTGCATGAAATGATTGGTGGCGTGCGTTTTCGTATAAGCCCTCGAAAGCCCTCGAAGGTAAAAACTTGTATTACGCAAACTGGTGTAAGATATGGAACAGTCGATCTTATACGGTTTTAACATTTGTGTTTCTCTATGTGTTTAGCTTGCATTTGATTATTATACCAGGAAAGAAGCTTCGGAGACCCCATAAAGACCACGTACGTATATTTTTGATCAGCGCCAAATTTTAAAGCGATTTAAACATATCCGTCGGTCCCGCTGTCCGTATGTGGTAAACATTCTCGTCATGGTCGAAAAAGTGAAGCTATCGTCTTCAAATTTATGAGTCTTTGCAAGTAGATATTGTTATCCTAAAGTCGGCCAAAGAACACACCTGCAGTGCAATACGACTTGAGACTACCTCTATTTTCGAAAAAAGAATTTTGATTCTTTTCTCGTTACTTGTAAACACGCCAGCAGATAAAAAGGGTACAAATTTGCATTTGCGTTTTATGGGTTGTCCGGCAGCACCTGTATAAAAGTGGAAAAAATTAGCCATGCCTACTGTCATCAATACTGTAGAATATTCAAATTTCAAAAATGCCTTTTTGGCAAAATCCTTGCGGCTCCCAAAGAGGTTCAGCAAATCTTATAAAGTGTACATATAATTGATCAGTTGATCAGTATTAAACTTGAATCGTTCTAGATATGTTTGTCAGTCCGTCTGCCGACAGTTACCGCTGCATTAAACGTACTCATCGGTTACAAAATTGGTAATCGCTGCACACAGGCTGATGATTGGAAACGGGCCAAAATGGCGAAAAGCCAGCGTACAAAATAAACTAAAAGAATGTCAAAGAACAAATCAGACTTTAACGCCCATTCGCAGTTATAATGTGCAACTATTTAGTTTTGTTCGTTTTTGCGAGTCTTTTTTTGGGACAACGTTGATGGGTTTCGGTTCGGAAGGATTCCGTCACAACCGAATATAATCCTCTCATAGTTGTTTTCTTCCAGTTCAACTGTTATGCATATAAACTTATATTCTTCTGACCTTCTTCTTAATAAATGCAAGACTTGTTTGAACTATCGGTTTTTTATTTATTTGACAATTTTCTTTAACATTATAACAATTTCAGATCTCTTCACCTTATAATCATGCATTAGTTATTTATAATTCAGTTCATTAATTTTGCACCGGCGATTCGGCTGAATTCGATACAATTAATTAATTAATTAAACAAAAGAATAAGGAAAAGAAAATTAACTATGAACTTAAGCATCGATTGTTAGTTTTCTATGTTTATTTTTAAGTCGTGAAAATTATGATAAAAACCTGTAAACGGGCGGAAGCCGATTCTTGGTGAGGTCTCTGACACTTTTGCTCGGTTAAAAAAAAAAAATTTTATATATAAATTTTTGTAAATTTGATTAAATATGTTTTAGTGACTTTTATTTACGCACAAAATGTTTTATGGTTATCTGCACGAAGACAACAATTTATCACACGCGTGGTATATAAACCGCAAAGAACAAACAGAAACAAAAAACAAAAAACAAAAATAAATAAAATCTCAGTATCTTCAAAACGAGTGTCTTTTAACTGCTGTGCCGCCACCCGAAACAGATGCTTGAGTTTATGTAAAAAAATTTTCGCACACCTTTAAAATTTATGACTTGTCATAATCTCGTAATTTCTCTTTGATTTTATATATACACATACATATATATGTATGGTTACGAGCTTAATGTGTTTTATGGCGCCTACGCATCTAAATGCCATTTCTTTCGTAGATGTAGCAAGAGATGTAGCAGCAATCGAGAGTGAGCAACGTAATATATTATACTGTTGACTACATTTCACCACCAAATGTTTGAACAGAATATTGCTATTGATGCCGGCTGCTGTTGCAACCATTTATAAATTTAGTCAATTAATTTTGTTTCTGTCTTTTTTTTTCTTTGTGATAGAGGTGCATAGAGAAACATTTCAGTGTCTCTCTCATGTGGCTTTGGTGTAAATTCCTTTACCCATCGAACCAAGTGTTAAAGTATAAAATTTTACTTAACACCAAAAATAAATAAATAAATAAATAATTTTTTTTTTTTTTTTTGAAAATTCATTCTTAACATGCTATGCAACAAGCCAAACATAACGTAAACACAATCATATACTCATATTCATTTCATTTTATACGGATACCCTGCATTTAGTATAGTAAACGTACACTAGCTGGCTGGCTGGCAAGCTGGGGCAAGTATTAGATAGCATTCACTAACAAACTTCCTTTTTGTATATGTTTCTGCTGCTGCTGCTGCTGCTGCTGCAACAGCATGTATTGCTATTCGCTTAGGTTAGTTTAGCTGACCGGTATATCTACGTTTACATATAAGAACAAAAGTACTTGTGTGTATGAATGGATAGTAACGATGTATGGAAAAAGATTTACTTGGCTTTTGTCTTTTACGGAAAATGCAATCAAACTATGATTTATGAATGCAAAGCTTACATAGTCGGTATAGAGTTGAGAATTTTAAAATGTGCAAACAGTGACTTTTACAAACAAGGGCTGAGTGAATATTGGAACGTGCAACGGTAAAGATATCGGTTTTGGGTTACATGCATTTTTCTTGTATTAATGATTAGAAGATAAATAAATGCATACATAAAAAAGGTCAATTTTTACTATAAATATGCTTAAGGGCTTAAGATTAACTTTACGTTACATCAGCCATCAGATCATGTTGCCATGCATCAGTAAAATATATAATAATAACGTGAAAATGGTCTTATATTAGAATCTTGTAGATAAATTTTCAACTATGTGATCTATGTACGTCAGATATGTGCCTCAATTTCCGCCGCAAGAAACTTCCAATATTTGAAGATAAAAAAGAAACATTAATGAATTTGTGTATTTTGCAGGATTTTGCAGGAAATCGATACACGTTACAATAATGGTACATTAACATAAGCTTCGATTCAGGCTTAGACTGATATTTCCAACCAAAGTTTCATACTTTTTATAATCCAGATTTGAGAGGTTATTTTCTTACAAACACTTTTTGCTTCTATCTCTCTCTTTCATCAAATTGGAAAATAACGTAGCTTACCGTTAAACGTGTGAGATCGTAAAATAATCGATAGTTAATTTTATTATTTGAAAGTGAACAGAAGAATGGTCGCCTCTTATTTCAGAATAGCATGAGAGGGTAAAAGAATTATACATGCATATGCATGCTACTTAACAGTTAGCCGATATTGCTAAGATGCACGTGCAGACAGACAGGGAACCGTTAATGGTCCGAACGGACACACTGATAACTATTTGCTTGTCGCAGGTCTTTAGGTAAAGCATGATAAATAAACACACAGTACTTTATCGTTTGCTGAGTTCTCCAGATGTATGTAAGAAATTTGCGGAAGGGACACTGAAAGAAGTGCATATTAACGACACTGCACAACGGAAGTGACGGAGAGAGTAAAAGTATTATTCACATTACTGTTTAATGGATAGTCGATTTTGCAGAGACGGACAGATGGGCAAAGAGCGAGAAAGAGAAGAGAAGAAAAAGAGAGGGGACGAATGAGATAGGGGGGAAGAGATAAAGAGAGGGAGGAGGATATCAAGCACTTACTGCTATCAACCACTTACTTCTTATGGAGGCTTAGCAGTTAGCACTTAGCGTGCACCCACATGAAACCTTCCCGAAATGAAGATAGTGCGTAACTTTTTATAGTTAAATTATTGCTAAAAACTAATTTGTTTGCGTGTTTACCAACCAACAAAATTATTTATAAAAATTGAATATTTCTTGGTAAACATACACCTATTTTGGTTTATGTTTGTAGCTCTCATACTTATTCAATATTTTACTTGTGTTTATTACTTGGGAGGTATTACTGACGCGGGAAAGTCCAAGTGGTTACATACTTACTCTATCTAAATTTTAACTTGATATGTAATAATAAATTCGCACATGCAAGGAAAAAATGTACAAAGGGAACCATTTTCACCATCTAACGAAGCGGTTGGCGTTTTAAACACCGATGCTCTCATTATGTCTAATAAATTATAGAAAAAGCGGTATTAAATTATGAAAATTGTTAAAAACATTACTAGAGCTACACATTAGTTTCGGTTAATTTGTCTCCATATGTAGGGACGAGCTCTCGCTCGCTATACATATATGTATATGTGCATATATAATATTGTTTTTTTTTATTTGCTTTACTTATTTTTTGTGCGTAAACATATTCAATTAACTCGAACTTAATAACTGCTGCTGATAAATCTCGGTAAATAAAAACGCCTTATTAGTATTCTTAGCTCTTAGGCACCCCTTTACCAATAAAAGTCGTTGCTTCATTAAGTATCGCAATTTTCCAGTTAACAAACTCACATGCGTTACAAAACAAAGATAACAACAACGACAAGAGCAACCGCTTTACGCAAAAGCAACTAGCAACCACTGAAATTGAATAATTATATTAAAATCACTTCTTCTTCTTTTTTTTCTCTTTACAAATGAACGCGAAATAATCACAAAACGGAATATACACCTGCATACACGCATGCAGCCATGTAAACGTAACCTTAATCCCTTATAATATAAAAATAAATGAGGGCTTAATATAATATAGTGAAAAAAATATAAATAAAAATATAAATAAAAATAAAAATAAAAAAAAAAGAAGAACAGAGTTCTGCATGATTAAAAACCGCGTAAAAGTTACGCCATCGACAGACACTATAAACACACGCAGCGCATAAACAAACACAAACACCCAGGCAGGGCAAAAGCGTATAAGTTAAACTTTGCATGCCGTTCTGTAATTAATAACGGTAATGTATTTTATCCATACGTACATATTTTACATACATGTATATATATATATATATATAAACACATGTGCATGCGTTTATACGAATTTAAACATACCTATGTATATGCATATACTATGTAAATACATGTATATGTAGAAGAGCAAGAGATGTAATATGTGTGGTAAACCTGATGAGGTACCTTTTCATGCACACTATATACCGGCACAACTAAATATAAAGCGAATTTCCCGTTCGTAACATAGCATAAAATTAATATCACGCTAATAAAGTGACGTAAAAATTAACTCAGCCCTTCGGCTTATCAAATTCTCTACTATTAAGAACAGATTCCTCGAGCTGACTTAAGTCAGACGCACTCTCTCTTTTAACTAAGCGGAGAGACCATTTTATTTGCAAATATTTGCAATCATAAGTTAAAGACTGCAATAGATATCGGAGCTAAAAGTAGACTGTAAGACTATGGTAGCGAACAGGTCCCAAACCACCAAAAACCCTTCTCACAATCACCCAACAAAAAATAAAAATATTCTTTTCACATATCACATGCTTGAAGAGATAGATGGGTGCTCAAGAGTGCTCTCAATACTACAAATATACAACTTATTTACCTGTTTCACTCTCCACTCACAGTCCGTGCGATATAAACGTGCACCTTGTGTGTTTATTATAAGTATAACATAATAAATTCCGAATTAAAGCTAGTGCTACTATTTTTAACGAAACTTTAAACTGTAACTTTCTCTGCTCAAAATCCGGTCGAATATGGCGTAATAATCGATAGCTATTGGCTTAAGGTATAATTACATGCACTTATTGTTCATTATACATATATCAATATTTATAATTCATAAATTCCAAATTAGAAAAGTAATTACCATCAATTTAATGTATGTATATATATATATATATAACTTGTTCGTAATCCTGTGTACTTTTTTCATAAATTTAAATGCGGCTAAGACTGAAGAATTAAGTAAAACAGAAAACAATCGTATACACGCGTCATGGCTAAAAGCAATTACTTTACACAATCGCAAAATTCTTGTAAACCTTGTAAGTGGTATCGAATGTAGACCATAAGAATGAATGAATCAAAAAAAATATGTCTTCCATCTCAAAATATTTTACGAAAATTCCAAATCGCTCTGCTAAGAATTTAAACGCAAATCGAGCAGAATATAAACTTTAGACCAAATTTTTTGATCGATCAATATTTTTATTTATAGTAAACTTATGAACTACGTATCTACTCCGCATTATTATATAATGCAGTGGAACTTGCAAGCTTTCAAGCTTGAATTAAAACAGCCAACTAATCTCAGAGCAACGCTGATAATTCAGTTTTTTAATTAAATCAAAAATGTATGTGCATTGCGTGCAGGATCTGATAAGACTCCCCATGGGTTCAATTTATACGATTAGAACACCAACGCCAACATGGAAGTTAAATTGATCAGATATCAGAATTTCTTTTTATTATTAAAGTTGTCAGCACTGTGATAGAGATATAGTCAATAGTGTCAAATTTCAGATCATAAACAGTTGTGCTTGATTTATACGATACAAAATGTGTTTTCTCCGATTTGTACTATGTCTGTGGAATAACGATTTCTACACAATCGGGCTGTCGAATAAGACGCGAGGTGAGACTTGAACTTGGGCATGCGATGCGAAGACAACCGATTAATGCAGCGCATAACGATCGTATAAAAGATGAGCGAAGACCGAAAAAATCGCAATAAAACCGCTCAAATATCAAAAAGATATTAACAGTTTTCTTCGATTATCGTAATGTTGTGAACTATAAATTCGTTCCTTTCTGTTAACAAGGGATATGGTTTGAGTGTCATGCGTTGCCAAAGAATAGGGCAACCTATTAAATTGATTTCATTTTCAAGGTATGATGGAGGCACTAATAGCTGAATCGATTATATCGTCTCTCAAAAGCAGGTAGCAGTTGAAATTTGAGGCTTTTATGGAACTTCCAAGGTGGAACAGTCGCTGAGATCATATTTGGTATTTGAAAACCCCAATGCTTTCAGGCATTTATTGCCTATTCATAAATCTTGAAACATAACTATTCTGACTGACCCGACTCGCCTTCATCGATCTGGGTACGTGAATCAAGCAAAACAATATTGTCTGGGACTTTAAGAATCCAAGCGAAGAATCAAACAAGTGCTCTATAATTATGGAAACTGAATTTTTTATATTGATCTCCACGACCATTAGAATTTCAAAACAAACGACAAAAGAATGCAACCAAATCGATTCACTATATATTCACTATATGACAGCGCCGTTACATACTCTTAAAAGTTATCGTCGTGATACAAGTGTCAGTTAGTAGAGTATTCTTTGACGTAATATGTGAAAATATTTTCCATGAATCCTACGAATATAATACCGTTAAGATTTAGTTGAACATTTAGTGGATTGATTTGTTAGTGAGGATAAGGCACTAAGCTTATAAAGTGCATCTCATTGTAACATTTTACAACCGTTACCTCGAATGTACTCTATATTCACTTAATATTCTGTAGCTGTGTAGCTGTGTTCTCGTGTGTAAATGTGGTAATAATATATAATTACCACACGTTCAGTCTCTGCCCTATTCAGGCAGAGTTTTTCTCAAATGCAAATATCGTTACGTGCTTACCTTTTGATTTTTCGTATTTTTATGAACCATAACTCACTTTCTTTTACTTCGTATTAATGTCTCGCAGATTAGTTTCGGCGATTTAATATTTCTATCTATGACATTCCATTGGAATAACTACTGAACAAAGAACGCATTATTTCTGCTTACACTTCGCTCTTATGCCCGAGCCTATGAATTTTTTATGCGTAAAAATCTTTCAATTTCTCTATTTTCAAATGAATATCCGATGCGTGTATTTTACGTGAGATGAATTCACCTTTCATTATACCGGTCGATTCGGTTATCACTTTCTGAATTCCCTTGCCTGTCCCTACGTCCACCTTGCTTTCTTATATTCATTCATTGTAATTTTTGCAATTTATTGATGCAATTTGATACACTAACCTGTTTTGGATCAAGGACGAACGCTATTGAAAATGGTTCGACTCGGACCACTTATTCGACCACTTTTCATATAGCGTCTTATTTTGCAAAGTCGTGGGATAACGGAGCATGTTTAATGATGGGTCGTGACCCACCATTGCGTTTTTGCTTGTGTTTATACTTATTATTACATGGTCGTTTTTCCGCTTACTCGCATCAGAGTACACATTGTGCTTGCTAAAGAGTTCAGATATTTGGAGGAAAATCTTTGAATTTCCGAATGTAATTGCAATGAATTTCAGATGAAAATGATATCCAAAGAGAAGCACAGCTGTCTAATTCTAACTTTATAGATCAATTTATATAACTTTTTCACAGCGAACAATAGGTAAGCATGGATATACAAACGGAAAAAAACCAACACACACAGGCACAGTTTTGTGCAACTAAAAGTTTTCAAATCACTTGAATGCAACAAATGTTTAATGCTTCTGCAAACACGGCTGGCATTTATGACGAAATTAATAATAAAAAAACCATACTGAGACTGTTAGTTATATAAGTAAATAGCGATTATACACAGATTGAATGTCATTGGACAAAAATTAACATACACGAGATGAAACAAGCTTTTCCTTAGTCGAGTATAATGTTTTAGGTTCGATCTTTTGAATTTTTTTTTTAATAGCGAAAGCGAAAGAACTTTAAGATCAAGAGCACGAATCATTAGCATAATGATTGTTTATCCACTACCTTAAGCCTTATTTATTAGTACATTTTATTACACATTATTATTTACGACAAAACACATGATCGTAAAATGTAGTGAAAATAAAAAAAAATGTATTCTTTAGTTAAAGCCGTCGAGCGGCTTGAGGCTTGAGTGATTCTTGGTACCTTTAAAAACAAAAATTCACACAATTTATTGTCAAAATGTAACACAGCTTTCCGGACAATCTAACATTTTCTTTCTTTTTTCTTTTTTTTTTTTTTGTTTTTTCTTTGCTGTTTATTGTAAGCAGCAAACTAAGCGTATATCCATTCTTTGGTATTTTACTGAAAGTGTCTTTTTAAAAAAATTAACTTGAAAATTCTTTAAAATAGCTTCATCATCATCATTGGTTTGTTGCTGGTGGTTACTAGTGCACATTAATCACTTGGCAACACCCACATTGTTCGGACCATTGCAAGGATATACTGGTATATTGTATGGCATGTATTTGAAAAAGTCTCATGTCGTATTAAATGCTGAAATGTCTGCCAGTTGACATTATCCTCCATAGAGACAGTGTCGGGACACATGTTACATTTAAATGACATTTATGGTAGCACGGTATACATGTTTATTACTTTTTGTTTTCTTATTCACGCTTCTATAGGTGCAGTTGCATAAAGACAAAGGAAAATAAAAAAAAAAAAGAAAAAAAAAATGGAAAAATTTATTCAAGATTTTTGGCAAGATTTTAAAACGAAAAATTCATCTTTGTAAACACTTGAATATAAATAAGTAAGAAAATTAAATTTGGTGGGGACCGAATCTTTTATACTTTACTTTTATACCGCTTAGCTCCAAAAAAAGAGAAGAGAAATAAAGGAACAAAATTTTCATGCTCTATAATATGACGTGAGCGCAGCTGATTTCTTCTATTTTTAAAATAAAAGTTTTTGTCGTATGGACACGTGGACGTTGCACGCGTGTCCTTCGAAAAACAGGGGTAAACTCCAAATTCTTTTGCAAATTTGTAGGCGATATCTTGCTTTTCGTTAACGGGGGAATGTTTACCACATATGCTACATAGTTGCGAAAACAGACAGACGGACAGACGTGAAACTGACCAGCGATTTTTATACTTTATGGGGTTTTTGAAGCATGTTTCTGCGCGCTATGAAGCTATTGGAAAAAAAACTAAAATTGAATCCACAATAATTCTGGAGAGAAGTCGCCAATTTTTATACAGGCGCTACAGCATTACCGATAGAATATACATTTAAATTCTTGTGCATTTATGTGCTGTAGTTTATCAGTAATGAGCAAAAAATCAATTTTTTATTACATTTGAGAAACAGAGATATTCTCAGTTTACGTGATGCGGCGGGTGCGTCCTTCAACTGATTTGGCCCATTTTTAATGCCAACTTGCGTGCAAGAGCTTCAACTGTTTCTGTCAAATTTGAAGTCGACAAGTGCA
This sequence comes from Glossina morsitans morsitans, assembly GCA_001077435.1. NCBI lineage: Eukaryota > Metazoa > Arthropoda > Insecta > Diptera > Glossinidae > Glossina > Glossina morsitans. Next base: position 22,272 of record CCAG010012272.1, read on the forward strand.
TTTCTGCGGCCAGGAGAATGTTTATGATGTTTATGACAGGTGGTCAGCCGAAGCGCCGGACAGACGGAAATGCTTAAATCGATTTGATTTCGAGGATCTGATGCCGATCAAAAATATATACACTTTGTGGGATCTCTGATGGTACCTTCTGGGCGTCGCAAACGTTTGACGCTGAAATGAATATACCCCTCATTCTTCGGTGATGGGCATAAAAACGGAAAATTCTTTTAATTCAAAACGAATATCATTTAAAACTTAAAGTAACTTTTTTTCCTGTTTTTCTTTTTTTCAAGCTTACAAACATGCGCCGCATTCGACAACAAAAGTCTTGTAATATAATATAAGTTTTATATTAAACAGAAAATTGTTCTTTGTTCTATGGTATGTTAAAAGTGCGTTTCATTTCTTCATAAACTTTCCGACAACATAAATGAGCCGATTTGAGTACATGCATATATTTATAATATGATACGTATGCTGCATTGGTAAGTCTAACATCGGGACTATATAATACAAAGTGAAATACATTTCAAAGTGTGTCGAGTAAAGTAAAGTAAAGTAAAGTAAAGTACTGTCGTACGCGTAGGCAGAAGCAAAAAGTAAGGTGAGAATAACTTAGAAATCCCTAACAAGATCTTGAGACGAAAGATAACTAACAAAGTTGTCTTTTGGTTAGTTTCTTGGTTGGCTATCGACTTGATTACCAGTAAAAGTGGACAAATCAATAAACAAAATATTTTGAAATTTTCGATTTTTTATACGCGCTGAAGCTTGCCAGACTTTCTTAAGGCAAAATAGATATAAATTCCGTTAAATGGATTCGATTATGCACGCAATAGCTCCCTTGTCCTTTGTGCACGCTGTTTCAAGCAGTAGTTCTATAATTTACATCCATTCAGTGTGTGACACTTGCTTCTTGATGGAAAATTTCAAGTAAAGCACATTTGAATTGAGTCGGTTAGCAAATGTATAGAGAATTCCTAGGGGTCAGAAAGCGGAATCTGTGCAGTTACAAGCAATTTAGAAATTAGATAAATAATATGAAAGCATTTATTTGCCTTGTTCCAGAATTTGCTCTGCTTGGTCTCCTCCATAGCTCCTCTGGAATTATCGAAAACACTTTTGAATACTTTTCGATTTTATTGCGATCTTATTTATTAATAAATAAATCTCATAATTTAGATTTATTTTATTCGAAGATAATCTCACATCAAATGATTAAAGTCGCAATTATTGTTCTTGTAAAACAACAAATTAGGATTGAAAATAACGGTGAAGCATAAAAGATAAGTAAAGTGTATAGAAAATTAAAGAAAAATGATTAATCATTCAAGAAATCCTGGCATTCAATTGACGTCCACCTCGACAATTTCGCCCAGATAATATATGCACGTTCTTATTATCACTCTCATTATCACTTTTCTTTCCTTCCCGTTCTAAACAATACAACGGGCAATTTTATTCTTTTTTTTTATTTATTTATTTATTTTTTTAGGTAGAAAAATAAACTCGATTTTTATATTCCGATAAATTGAATTCCAGTGTGCCCGCCTAGCTACGATATTACGATCTTTTTATGACTCCTTTTAATACTTTTTACATGACGAGTCTTGCTTGCAGATTGCAGTTGATATTGGGAAAACCCCTTGCTAGGCATGTGAATATGGAACCAGAATCCGCACATACATGACTATAACAATACGTGTCTGAAGTTGTAATTTCCCTAAAACTTGAACATCTGGCAACAATACTAATACATATCGCAATGCAAGAATACTTCGGGCTAAAACGAAAAAGTTGAGTCTGTTGGCAAATAAAGAGCATAAATAGATCTATTTTGAGTGTTCCAAGAGAGTACAAACTCATGGGTAAACCTAGACATAGCATTCCCATCGACTACGTGCGTGTGAAGAGATTTGCCGGAAAGGCGATATTCTGTGCTTGTGATCAAACCAGAAGGTTGTGGTCTGTTGTCTGTCGATAAAGTCTGGTAAAGCAGTTCATACCAAATGCTACTAACAACAATTAATTGATTTAATCCCTTTCTTGTTTGAACAATGAAATTTCAAAAAAGACAAGACGACGCCATTTTGTTACATGACCTTTATCCATCTATTCATAGGGAAAATTCGTTCGCGATAATCTAGAAGCACTCAACTGTACCGTGCTAACCCCAGCTGCAATTCCATTGCTTTAAATTATATATCGTAGTAGTGAAGTGTAGTAAGTAATTAGCATTTTGTTTATATGTTTATTTTGTTAAGCTATAAGTGCAAGTCCTATACTTAAAATATGGAACAACAGACCTTCCAATTAGGAGATGAAAACTACGATATTTGGTTTAATAGCTAAACAATTGCAAGTCAGAGAATTATATTCGGTCATGATCAAATCTTTTATAGCCATCAGCGTTGTCGTAAAAAACGGGGAAAAAAACTACATTTTCACACTCTACAATATTGGATAGAAGCGGGCGATTTTTTCTACTTTCAGAATAAAAGTGGAGGCTTACGCGGCGAATGTGTTTTACTTTACGAGCAACAAGCGCAAATCACGAAAAGCAAAGGTGTTCACTGCCTTTATTGCATAGGCGTGTCCTTTGGTCGGTTTACGACATTTTCAGATTTTCAGATGAACAGACGAATATACTTAGGACCATTCCGATTGTGAGCGAAGTAGCCAGGATTTTATTTTATACTTTGTGGGTTTTGTAAAGCTTGCCTCTGCGCGTTATAAAGATTTTGAACAAAAAAAATTAAATTTTCATATACTTTGAACTTTGTAGGCAGAATTGATAGGAATCGCTTTAAAAAGCGAGGCGAAAATATTCATTCCTTAATAATTAGAGTTTACTTTTCTTCTTTTCCTTCTTCGTTGCTTTTTAATTGTTTCGTGTTTCTACGAAAGTGTTGACATACAAAGACGAATAGTTGCATATTTTGTCTTGGATTTGAAAATCTACGCTGGGCGTTTCTTTTGCTGAAAAAAGGATAAACAAAATTAGAATACTTTCGTCCTCCATTCGTAAGAGTAACGAAGAAAGTGTTGTAAAATGATGAAATTAACATTTTCCGTCAAATTTGTTGAGAGCTCATATATAAAATATCTACATAGACCTTAAATATATTTCTCTTGTATTCTTCTTTTTGTTGTTGTTGTTGTTGTTGTTGTTGTTGTTTTCTTTACTGACTCACACATAATGTTCACCAGTTATAAACTTCCATATGCCTACGCTGTTAATGGCAAACAAAATTACAATTTTCGTTTGTTATATATAATGGGAGGAGAAACGGCAGGTCATTGTATATATTGTGCATGTTATTGTGTAAAAATGACAAATTGCTTTCGTCATTTGGTGTTGTGTTTTACTGAATGCGACACTTTATTTTGTTGTACGTTGCTTACATAATTTAAATGATATCGCGGTGTTTGCTTTCTTTAATGGTTAAGGAAATTAAGAAAATCAACACATCCTTCGGTTTACTTCTTTTTTTTTTTCTTTCTTCAACAATAATGAACTATAAAATTTATTGTCTGGCACTGGAATGTAGAAAAAATTCGGGGTTTGGATTAAATTCTTGGCATTACTATCATAAGTCGATTCTTACTTAGCAAAGCCAAGCAGAGAATATCAGTAAAACCTAATACTACTAATCCTACTAGTCCGTGTACAAATAAATTTTCTCCCGTTTTCCAATAAAATTGAATTTTATTTAAAACACAATTCTTACGTAGGTTAATAATGGAAATATGCACCTTTCTTATTTTTATCTATGGTCATTTGCTATCTATCGGGTAGCTTATGGATGGGCGGTATCGCGGTAGAAACTTGTAGGTTTGAAGGCGAACCTTGGGTTATCAACTCATTTTCGAATTGTGGTGTAAAACTTCCCAGCCTAAATTGAAACTCACTTCCGGGATTTGTTTTTACGAAATATCGCAAACCACCTTCTAACAGTTTCGTAGCTTATTGCATTTTAATTTCAAGCCAACTTAAACCTTTCCCTAACTTCTGTTGCATTTTGTTTCGGTTTAACATAGTCACAAACATGGAAAAACTCAGTATCCGGAATGGCATTTATCTTTTTACACTTTGATACACACCGAAGGACAGCTTGGGAACATCTGAAACTTGCATGGTTCAAACATTACAACGCATGGAACAACATGGAATTTGGGGAAAACTGAACGCGTCATGTACGTTTTATGAAACAATCAATTGGGAAAGATTTTTTAATAGCAATAGAATGCAATAATAAACGTTTCCGAAATACTGCCTTCCATAGCGTCTATAACATTTGCCAAATATCCGTAATCCTAGGTTTATATACTTGATCATTGTCGAAAAGAGAATGTTATTCATTCTATTGCAAGCAATTGCAATTACTATTTCAAAGCTTTACTCGGAACATCATCCTACACTTCAATTCTTCCAGCTTATGTACGCTCTTCTAAGGTTGACAGGAAAAAATCGGATAATTTAATCTCTAGGTTTGGGTATGAAGGCATCACAAGCAAGTTGTATTTCTTTTTTCTAAAGCGTCTCAAAATGTATGCGCACTAACGCTAATCGATACATAAACTCTGGACGTATTCCTTCGACTCTTCTACTCTTAAGCAAAAAATTCGCAAGTAGAAGTTTTCAGTTCTATTTCACTGACAGCACCTTTACATGTTGGGATCCCATAAAATAGATCATGTGATACAAATTCCCTACCGTTAATATGTTTGCTTACACGCTACTATGAATTCATTTTCATTAAAAAATATTAAAGATGAAGTCTTTTTCCGCAGGCCTTACTACTCACGCGATATCTTATAAGTAGACGTATGTGGTTCAAATTACGTCCACTTAATTTTTGCTTTAATTATTATCGTAAACAAATTTTCATCAAAACAAAATTAAACAATTATTATTAAAAATTGCGTTCTATGGGGAGTGGTTAAAAAAGTAAACCGCCCGGAACCATTTTCAATAGCGGTCCGTGTACTAAATTTCATCAAAATATATCATAAAAAAAGCGTCCTACGGCTTGAATTTTGAAAATTTATAAAAGTTTTCAAAACTTCTCGGCAAAAGTGGCAACGTAGTAGTATTGTGGCATTCGAAATTGATGTGAAAGCTTTGAACCGGCTGGAGCAAGTTTTTGGATGCCTTCTCATGTAACCGTTCCTACGGATATTAGAGCTTGATATGGTGGAAAGGTCGAATTTTCCATTTTTCATTGTGATAGTTAGCTCATAAAAGAAAGTTGGCAAAGAAATCTGGTTTACCGTAAACCCAAACGTATGCCAAAAAAACCTATTTGTTTAGTTTTTTACTAGACATCGCTGCTCCTATTGCAACTGTTTAAGGCATGTTGGAACGTTTTGCGCTTTACGTGGTACGCAAAACGACAGAGGAAAGGTGACGAAAATGGCGAATTACTGCTCAAAGCCAAAAACATTATCACAAGCTCTTCATTGCTTCACAGAAGCGCCCTCAGCCCAATATCTGTGCAAGAGTTAGTTGTCTTGATCGAACTACACTAAGAAGTATTGGATTTTAAATGAAGACTTCATTTTTTAACGACATCTGTCGGCGTATTAGAAAATTTAGCAGTTAAGAAAACAACATTAGACTATAATTTCTCGGCAGCGAATCCGGGTTTATTCAGAGCACGTGGGGAAAACCCCGTAATTTGAAACATATTTCGTTCGTATCTTGCATTTTTTTTTCATTTATTCTACAAGCTGTTAGGGTAATAAAAAAAAAAAAAAAATTCTTGTTTTTTTGTTAATAACTACAACACTACAATATTTCGTAAATGCCGGCCCATTGCTCTCGTTTATATGCAATAGAATGTCAAAGGCTACTTAACATGTTACGTTACTTACGTTACTACCTTTTATTTTTCATAAAAAGAAAATTTTTTATTATGAAAATTTATTTATAAAATAACTAAAGGCACAATAGTGGACCACAACCCATCATTAAATACCAGTAGTCATGTAACGACTTCTCAAAATGAGACGTTATATGGGAAATGGTCAAAAACGCGGTGCGATCCCAAACATTCGTCCTTGGATCAAAATGCATCAATGTATACCAAAGTTCGTCACAATACACACACGTAGAACCCAAGGAAGCAAAACGAACAATCGGCCAGACAAGCTTAGATGGATTTGGAAAGTAACTATGAATCGATCGGCATAATAAAAGGTGGGTCTAGCGTCTCCAGTTCGATTGCTCAGAGCCAAGAAAACTGAGACAGAGTTGAAATAAAAAAGACCGTATGTGAGAATCGGGCATGACTCATTTTGAATTTGAAAGGGAGAGAGAGAGAGAGAGAGAGAGAGAGAGAGAAAGAATATTTGAAATGCGAAAATCATTCACCGCCTCATTAAACGTTACCTTGTTAATTAACAAGTTAGATCAACATTGTCGCTCCACACATCATTTATGGAGTTTTATTAAATACACACTTGAGATGCTTCAAAGTCAATAACTTTTGAAAAATGTTATGAATGAATAAAAAAAGTTGTATCAATTTTGAAAAGATAAGCTTTGCGTATCCAAGTTAAAACAAGTTGCACCCACCACAGTTTATTGATGCAATCACGCATTATGTGACCTTTTCTTTGCTTATATAATAACTGAGTTCAAAAATGCTTACCTAGAAACGTTTGCGCAATAAAGTTCTTGATGCTGAAAATAGAAAATGCGAAGAAAAGGATTATTAAAATAAATTTATAGGTTTAAAATAATCAAATTTATCTTTAGACCTAATTATATCGGAAGAAGACGGCGAGCAAAGCGTTCACTCTTACAATGTCTGATATTTGATGAACAAAATTTATCTCATGAGTACAAAGCTCGATATTAGAAAATTATTTGTGTTATATTTGAATTTTTTGATAATCTAAATAATATTGAGCCGGTAGACATATAACTATGTGCCTGTATTCTCTTCGTTCCAATCGTGGCACAAAAGTTACATACCGTAAGATTCCGCATTTGGAATAGAAGAGAATAAAAATTGGACAATAAATTGTTCATTGCGTGCGTAGCCATTGGGGCTACCTCGACAACGAATTTTTGAATACTTTTGCAAAATAATTGCAACCATTTTCAGTCCGGACTTGTGGTCATCAGCTAGCGAAATGCCCACTCTCTTCGCATTCGAAGAGGATCCGGTAAAGAAACGCATTAACTGTTGGTACACATTTCATATGATCCCTGACGGGTCAGCTGGTAACTATCTCGGACGCATCTGGCTTTGGTATTCCATTGTAACATATTGAATTAAATTATAATAATCATAGGACTCGTCATAACGACAATCGATGAATTGACGAAATGCTTCGATAAATTTTGATTAAGGAAAGCAATGCAATGCTTTGTTATACAAGAGTTTTGGTTCGAACACACCGCTTGCAATTAATCTGTCGATAGCACTTTCCAACATCTGAGCGCAGTCCCATCAATCCCACTTTTTTTCCAATGCCTTAGGCTGTATGCTATGCTACCTTCTGTAGCTGTCATCCCTTACGTGTAATAGGCCCGGCCATGTTATGATATGACTTGCGGGGATTATTAGTTTTCATCGTTAGTCGGACTTCAGTGATTTGCATTGCTGTGCGAATATGTTTTTTGCATATGACACTTTTTTTTGTTTTTTTTTTTCTAAAAAACTACTATTGAGGTAACAATACGGGGGGATGTTCGCATAATTTATTGCACCCTATGAGTTGAAGTGGAATTTTGAATTCATTGGCAATTAAAGTATTAGAACAATATTAAGCTAACTAGTACGGATAGGGCCCGTAGTTTTCGCTTATGAGCGAGCAAAAGTGCTCACTAATTTTAACAGGACAAAATAGTTATATCGACTTAGTGAATAGGTTTAGTATACCGTAGACTATGTAACTATATAATGGCTTGCAATATTTCAAAGCTAAATGATGAGCAACCAAAAGTCGCTCTGAAGGTAAGAAATGTTACCAATCAGGGTAATTTCTCTGCATTCACTTTTATGTGCACATATATATATATATATTTTTTTTTATATGCATGCGCTATTTGAATGGTTTTATTGATATCCGTTGCAAATGTAATTTAAGTTATAACACAATTTCAGTTTAGTTGCATGTTTTTGATGTAAAGCGTAATTTGATATATTTTGTTGTTTTTTCTGTGTATTTGCTGTCCATTCATATATTGTTGATATTATTTGCAATTTCTATTAATTTAAAATAATTTTGCTCTGCGAATTAATTGTGATAAACGGAATTTTTAAATATATTTAAATTGAATTATTCAAAAAATTTGATCCGAGTGTGAGCGAATCTTCAATGCACCTACGAAGCCATTGGTTTCTTCCATTTTTGTACAGGAACGTGCGTCGTATTTGCTGTACTTTGGGAGTAATGATCAAAAAATCCAATCTCTTCCATTTGAGAACAACAATTTTACTGCAGGCGCGTTCTTGGACCGAAGTGCTCCATTCTCAACGCAAATCTGCATACGCTAAGTCCACATCATGATTTTTGCGATTGCGAATAAGCTCATCTGCATAAAGCTTTCTCAGATGTTGCAAACAAGGGCAGGTAGAAAAAAAAATGAAAAAAATATCACAAATGACAACGACTATGACAAACAGTTATTGAAACTGAAAGTTCATATCGTTTTTCGTAATCGAGAACGTTAGAGTCGCGTAGCAATACTAACCTTATCAAGCCATAGTATAACACGAATGAAAGGTAACAAGAGATAGAAACTGTTTGTGCTTTATTTCGGTTTAACACTTTTTTGAGGCATTAACTAAAAATGTTCCGTTCCGAGATTCGTAATATTTTAAATTATTTTCAGTCCTTCACCAACTGTATACACATTTCTTAAAGGTTTGTAGTGAAAACGCGAAAATCATCTCAAAGGTTTATGTAGAATCGCGAACTCGGTCTCAAACCTTTCACTTCAGCCTTTGTCAGGAGAAATGCGAAAATAAAAAAAAAAAAACCGAAGACTAAGTTCTCCTCTTTCTTGCATTAAAGCTTCAAAACGATTTTAGTTAAGCGCTTAAAAGTTAAGGACTTTGAAGTTATACAGGATCGAAGATTCACTTTAAAGGGTAACATCATTTTCTTAATTCTTTCACAAACTATTGCATTGCCTATGCTATACAGTAGTACACTTAATTACACAAATTAAGTTAACTCGCTTGTAACGTACGATATTACGAGATTTAAAAACAATTTGAACATGTTTGTCTATCTATCAAACCGTAAAGTTCGTCGAATGAAAAGAAATGAAAGGAAATTTCAGTGCGTTGGTACAACGATATGACTAATTAAAATCGGCCAAAAAATGTAAAGGTAAGGGCAGTTCGTCCATCATATTATAATTCAAGTAGTAATCTGCCGCAAATATAAAAGCTTTGCTTAAAAATTATCTCAAAGGGCTTTGCTAACGATTCAAAAAAAAAAAGAAAAGAAAAAGCTATTCTTTTGCCTTTCATTTAATTGGTGGATGATCAAGATACGCCTTAATATAATTTTATCTTTTATTTTTGTTTCATTTCTCCTCAAACTCGCATTAAAAAATATAATGTCAACGCAACAGCATTATTGTACGTTATATACGAAAAAGTTGAACGCATTACAATAATTGGTCTTACAGGCACCACAAATACAGGCAATCATCTCAAGTGAAGTCTTATCTACAATCAAACATTTAGCTGGCGAGACGAGGACATTTAAAATAATGTAATTTAAACATTTTATGGTTCTGTTCGCAGAACACAAAGGAACAGAAGAAAATTAAGGAACTGAAACGACACAAGAAAGCACAGAGATCATTATGTGTACACATTTACATACACATCGCACATCATACACAGACACACCATCATATATATATATATATATATATAGATATAGTAAATAGTTTTGACGTAACTTTAAGCCGTTCGAAACAATATAAAGCATAGAGTCATAAAGTTTATGCTCTACCAAGTGAAAACAAGCAGATATTAAGAACTTTATTATGTCTGCATATATAGATAGGCATGTGTGCGTGCACGGGAAGAGAATGAAGAGTTATTAAATAAACACTTTTAAAAATCGTATATCGTATGCGCACAGTATGAAATTTAGTTCACCGCGTGTTATCTTAAATATTTGTATGACAAAAACAACAAAAAAAAAAAAAAAAAAAAAAAAACAATAAAAGAAAAAAATCGCATTTAAGCGGATTAAGTAAGCAGTGAAGTGAAATGAACGTATTAAATGTAAGCCGCCTGAAAGTAGGCTTTTTTTTTTAAAGCAAAGTGAAATGAACATATTAAGTGGAAGCTGCCTAAAAGGGGTTTATTTTCACGTTCTACAGTCACGTTTTAAATAATTATCAAACGTGTACAAATGATTCATTGTATATTTCAACTTCAACTTCAGTACTTTTAGTGAGTTTTCTAGCAATCAGCAAAAATCGCCATTAAAATTCTTTTATAATAATTTTCTAAATATAGTCATCGTCTCGTTTAAGGATTTAAGCGAGTGTATAATTTAATGGAATGGCATGGATGTATTCCTACGTGATTCCTATAAGCGATTAAAACGTCACTTGTTTGTAAAGATATTTTTTTGTGAAATTTCAACAGGAAGTATGCATATGACTCTAGTTCTTATAAAGTTATTAGAAACATTTCTCTGAGACAGATATTTACACGACGCTGTTTAAGACGTTTTAAAACCAACACATAAGTTAGTTTCGCGTTACAATTTTTATTGTTGTAAAAGCAAGCTATCATAGAAAGCCAAAATATTCCACACATCTGCGCAAATTCGGTTACCCTACATAACGCAATTAGAAAAACCAAGATATAGATATCGATATGAAATGAAAGATGCGGTTATTAATCTATTAGTAGACTTACAGGCTACAGGTAGACTTCCCCTTCTATAATTTATAAATCCTTGGCATTCGTTTCAGAATGTACCAGTGAGTGTACTGAGTATTGAGTAGTTTTACTACATATTGCTGGACGTTAGCGAAATCATACACTCGTGTGCTTATTGCCGCAGTCCAAGAGTAAGGCTGCATTTAGATTCGCGTTTTAACTATTCACTTATCGTTACTAATTGTCCAAATGTATTGCATCAAAATCGTTGAAATTGAATGGACGAACCCAAACGATCGAATGGTAGGGGTTTATTGCTTTTGAAAGTTACTTAGAATACATGCACATTATTGATAATTGCAAGCGTTTGATTTAATTTCGTCATGTCCTTGTCTTTTTCCATCGTGCGTCGTCGAAACACTCATGGCCGCCTTAAAGCAAGAAAAGCGCAAGCGCTGCCGCATAGCCAAGCAGATAAAAATCGTGACTAGTAAGTCGGTATTCAAATCAAGTTTAGCCGGTAAAGCCACCACATTAGGCCCACACATACTAGCCTGCGGCCACGTTTAGTAAACATTCCCAGGGCATTTGATCTTAATTAAAAAAAAAAAAAAGCATGTTGGCATTGGTAGCAACACTTTAAAGAATATACACAAATACATATAAAAATTGATCCTAATCAGACCCATAAACACGCCTTGGATTTTCATACATACATATCCTTTTTTCTTAAATTGAGCATAATTGAGTCATAAGAATCTGAAGGTTTATAATTATATTAGGGGTACCCTGCACTAAATTGGAAAAGTATATAGGCATAGAATATGGGTGTCGCCCTAGCTGAGACAAGAATATTTATAGATGAGTTTGCGCTTCATTGCTATACAGATTTCGTAGATATCCATTTCTTAGCGAATGATTACGTGAAATGAAAAATGGATGGTTTATGATAATGCGAAGCGTTCCAAGCAGTGGCTTTCTGCAAATCGAAGATTTTAGATTTAAAAATAATTGATTACTTATTGGTCTTCTTAAGATAATCCGTTATTTCTTGCAAATTTCTGTCATATCTCGAAAAATGGGCAAATCTGTCGACAAAAGAATATTCACTGTTTCTAGGCAGCGGAAGGATTCAGTCATTCTTTTGAAATAAAACGAAACAGTGTTTGATCAATTTGACCAGTTTGTGGTCAACGTCATTCGTAGTAAGTGTTCGTCAAAAAGATGGAGAGAATTCTAGCGCACATCCTATTTAAATAAGTGACGTGTTTCCCCGATCATTTTTGTAGATAAGATCAAGCTTTGTGCCACTGAAACATTACTTTTCGTCTTTTGTTTATTACGACATTTTATGCTTAAGTTGCAATCAATTGCCAGATTAGCTTATATCATTCGATTTTAATCGTTGCTCATAATTTACCATAGCTGGCCCAGGTCGTCAAATACGAAGAAGCAGTTGGGAATTATAAACATTTTGTTTTGCCATTCACTTTGAAATTAATGGCAGAGTGCGATCAGCGCTTAGAGCTACTGTGATAAGCCAATTTTCCTTCTGCCCAGAAAAGTTTGGGATTCTAAAACCAGCGACCATGAACAATGAAATACAAAAAAGTAAAAGGAAAGAAGTAAGAACCACGCAAATGTGTTTTAATAATAAAAAAATAAGGCGTAACCATATTTTGAATGCAAAATTTCGCACTTAAGGTTCGTACAGGAGCCTGTTATAGAGTTGGAATGTTTATTTCGAATGAAAATGTTGCGGCATCACGACAGTTGACGAAATATGAATTGAATACAATATCCGAAGCGCAAAAACGAAATAAGATGCAAACCAGAAGAATGCTTGACATTTACGATAAATACGAATTCCTATCTATGCCTTCGCCATTTGCCAGGAGCAGTTGTGAATAATGTAACATAAAATGTTTCAATCGAAAGAGAAATTGATAGTAATGTGTGGAGAGAGATTACGCGCTGATTTCACGTCATGACCACGCTTAGGCTCATGTTTTAAAATCTGTTCAAAGTACATAAGCAGTGTTGAGTCGGAATGCAAGACGTAGGCATTGCTCCTAGTTCACCGTTTTTTATACCCACCACCGCAGGATGAAGGATATATTTATTTATCGAAACACACACACAAGGTATACATACTCTTGATCGGCATCAAATTCTAAATCGATTTAGTTATGTCCGTCTCTCCGTCCGTATAATGTGTGATGTAAATATTCTGTTAGTTACAAAACTGAAGAACAACTGCATATTGGAAGTTCTTGCCCGCAAGTTTGTATTGAAAATGGGATAAAATTCGGTGTAAGGTCATGCTTACGTCACGCTACGTCAACGGAAAACACCTCTGTTTTTCACAAGGTATAAAAAATTGGTTTCTTACTCATTACTCATAAACTAGAGCAGATAAATCTGCAAAAATTTGCACGTATATCTTACCGGCGGTGCTGTAGTGCCTTTATGAAAATAGCAAAAATTGACCATGTCTACCCAAATATTAGAGTATATCAACATTTGTTTTTTGCAATATCTTTATAATGCGCTGAAACAAGCTTCGAAAACCCTATAAAGTATATAAATTCAAACATGTGCGGGCGTTTGTCAGTCCATCTGTCCCGGTGCCCAATTGCATCGTCTCTACGGTACACATTGCCCCGTTCCTAAAGAAGGAGATAGCATCTACAAATTTGCAAAAGAGTTTGAAACTGGCCCGAAAAGATCAAAGAACATGCCGACAATTCCCAGAGGTCTATACAACCAAAACTGGGAGCACCTCTACTTTCCGTGTCCTTTGCTCGTCGCTCTTAAGCTACAATACATACAAGATGTAAATTTCCCCAAAATTATTTTACAAAATTAGAAAAAATCACCTGCGCCCATCCAATCTATGGAGTATATATCTTTTCCCTTTTCCTTCAATCTTTAACAGAGTAATGATGATGAGTATAAAGTCGAATATAATTTATTTAATTCATCACTTACTGTTCGCAAAGTAGCACTTCAATTCTTACAAAAATCACACAAACACAGATTGCTCTGTGTGTTTTACGTCTGCACCTGACATGTGTCTTAATCAGGCGGGTTGCCTACAACCATTGGCAATCGAGGTAAGTTGATTGACGACCCCCCAGGGAGAAAGACAATCCCCATTTAAGGGGGCCTTTCTACCCTGAAGTACCGCAATAGAAGATGGGTGTGGGCCAAATTCTCGCTTAGTGGTCTACGTCGAGGCCTATCTAAGCACCTCTTCAATAGCTCCCCGCGAGACTTTGGGGTAACCACAGCCACCACGAATACTCCCCGTAGGGCCGTACCCAGCGGTCAGGCAAGAAGGCATTCTCCGGCATTCCGATGGGTTGTGTGCATCATCCTGCCAGAGCAATCCAACTTTGGGCAACCTGACCCCCGTGGACACCCTTTAATTTCTTGGCTTATCGTTCAAACCAGAACTTACACCAAGCTATACAGCTTTGGGTGATCACACAAACACAAACGGAACACAATAAGATCGCTTCTCTTCTTTTGAAACGATGAAATTAGTTAATAACGTAATAAAAAACGATCGAAAGCTTCGCAGCTTTGTAGTAATAAAACAGGTATCGTATCGAACAATCATCATTGATATCGTTATTGCCTCAAGGACAAAAGTTTAGTTTTTTTGCTCTCACACCCATCAATTCCTTCATATAACGTTTTACACTTCACATACCGCATTACATCTTACACAACGGAATTTACTCCTCGCACTTCTGTTCTATCCTACGTTGCGGGCGAGTAATATGCATATTTTCATAAAAACTATAAAAAAAATAAAGTGACAGACGTGTAACACGCAAAATTAAAGAAAAAAAACTTTAATCAACTAATCACAAGAATAAATATATAATGACATCATATAGCAAAGCTAATCCCAACGGCGAACTCTGTGTTCACATTGGGCCTTGTTTACACATCGCAGCGAATTTTCGATTGTTAATTTGCTGAATAACACAAGAAAAAGAAGAAGATAATAATAATTATATATATTCTGACTTTTCTTACGCAAGGTTTTTTTTTTTTTTTTGTTTTCAATCTTTATACGTTTGGTAAATAAAGAAAAACAACAATAAATGGAGGTTCTCTTTAATCCCGTTACAGTGACTGGTGTAAGTTACATAAAAAGAGCTTTTGACTCTTGTTTTGCATATTCGAGTGCGTAGTCGTTATACTTTATTAGATAGTTGTGTCATGATCATTGTCTGTTTGTTTGTTTATTTAATTTTTTGTTGTTATCATTATAACCATTGGTATTGCATCTAAATAAAACACAGAGACACAGAGACATAGAGAGAGAGAGAGAAAAAGAGAGTAAGACCGTAATAGACAGATGTACATTAGTTTCTGTTTACATCATTTTGTTAACTTTCCTTTGGCTTTTAAAGTGCATTCGTTGCAGATAAGATGCGATTAAAAAGAATGGATGAATGACTATCCATAGCAGCATAGCAGCACGACGACATATCAGACGGGTATAATTGTTGTTAATATTTCTCATAACAGTTACGAGTCTCGGTAGAATGTTTGCATAGCTTGTTAAGAGTAAACAAACCATATTTTTTCATCTTGCAGTAGCACTATAAAGGTAAGGGCAAAAAAAGAAAAAAAAAAAAAAGGAAAAAAGTGGTTAACAGTTCTCTAGTTTTACTTATTTCTATACATATATCACGTACTATGTAGATAGGTAGGTATACACATTGCAATAATTTAAAAAGTTTTCATTTTCATTTCATTCTATGCAAGAACGGAAAGGAATGGCGGTTATTTATCTTTTATATTATCATAATGATCACCGCCACCAGCCATGACTATGAAAATGATTTTTATAATCTGATAACTTGAAATGTATGCGCATGTAAACGTACAGAACTAAAGACGAGCATAACACAACAGAAGACGACACAACACTACATTATGCCTTACTGAAAAAAAAACAACACAGCTAATAAATATCATCAACGTGATCTAATGTGTTGCTTTCTTGCATCGCAACGAGATTTTGTCTGAAGATAGGTGGGTAACTATATTGATGCATAGGGCTATTCTTGGATTTAAAAAAACATTTTCTTTCTTTTTTTTTTTTTAATTTTATTTTCAGTCTTTTTTACTTAAGTTTGTCATTTTTAACTTAAGCTAAGTATAGTTATGCGGAAAAATATACTGAAAGCTGATGGCAGATCACGTTCGTGATAAGTTTAATCGCAGAGTAAAACTCCACGAAGAATACCTGCTTTGGTTTTCTGCCTTCCCTTTTATTTTAAGGATTTCAGCGGCAGATAAAAAAGGAGACGGACAGACGAATGTGACTAAGTCCAACTAGCATCTATTATAATATACTGGACAAAACGCGCACAAGAAAATTTTTTTTTAATATCGCGTTCGTACATGTATTTATTCCATTCACGTATCACACGTTCCTAAACAAACAATTTTACACAAATTAGGATCAATATTTTTTGGACAGTCTAATATATACACCGTTGGCTATGGGGAGATATGTTTTCACTCTTCCGGTTGTTGAAAAAAAATATTTGTAAGAAACCAGATTTGTCAGATCGGGAAAGGGAATGAAATTGGGGAAGGCTCATCGGAGCGATTTCAACAAGAGATGTTATTTCAAAATTCGGACCGTTTTTGAACTGTCAGCGTACAACTATCACTACAAATGTACGTTGATATATATATATATATATGTAAACAAGACGACATGTCTGTATGTATGTGCATATCGGTCTCTGGTTGTGTTTATGTATATACAAATGAATGAACGTTTGAGTTTTCGAAACAAATACATTAGCTCTGAGTCTCGTTTAAATTGATGGGTCTGACTTACTGTAAAATATATTGAGTTTAAGCTAAGAATTAAAATATTCTCAGAATTTCCGCATTATGATCTTGCCTTTTGCGAAAGTAAACTTTTTCCGATAGGCAAATTTTATTGGTTTGCTGATTTCTTACCCAGAGCTTATAATATTATATATGTATACATACACCCAATTCTCCTTTTACACGATTTTTTTTTACTCGAATTTGATTTAACACGAGTTCAAAAGAAAAAAAATTTCCTTTTTTTACGAATTTTACACAAATTATTTTGTTTTAACACGATTTTTAATATTCTAGGAATTTTTCTTGAATCTCACAGAGTAAAGAGCGAGATTTTTCGATGAGTGTACGAAGCGTTTAAATTATTGTCAGAAAAAGTCGCTGAAACTCGGTAGATTTTGCTCTTTTGTTTGGGGATTCCCTGAATTATGCATAGGGTAAAAGGCGGAGAGGTCTCTATAATCCGGCGAAAGCAAGTTCGAAAGTTATATGTTCCGTTGCTTGCTATCTTCATGAGAATTGCAAGACCACGGCACGCATGAATCAAAGGTCATAAGTAAGTGAATACAAAATTTTATGCTGATCGGAAATGTATATATTATTTGATAATAATTGCGACCATGGCAGGTAAAAATTTTCAATTTATTGGTTTAATCCTCATTGCTCGATTGGTGCTTACAATAAGAAGCTTATTCAGGAAAAACTAGATGGGACTTCGACATCAGACGGTATTCAAGAGTGAGGTGATTTGCAAGCCATGTAAATTTAAAGGCTGCTAAGCGATTTGAAGAAAACTAGCTCCAGCAAACTTTTTCTAAACGTATACTTAAGCAGAAGCAACTCAAGCTACGTCTCAAATAAATGACAGCTGAATATGTGATGACAACAGAATAATCGATCAAAATTGCCATTTATGGTTAGAACGCTTGGTGTGTTTGATGTAGTTAAAGGGAGGCCTTGAGTTATGAATCGCAATCGCGAGACAAGAAGACAAATTCGGGCACTTTATGATTGTCACGAAGACATGAGTCTTACACCGCCACGACAAGAAGGTATTAGATGCATCCTTAAAAATGTTTTAGCAATCGAAAGTGTTTGACTTAGCGATTTTAACTCGTTTTGTTTTCTCGAAATCCCCTCAAATCTTTTATAGGTAGAAAGACCCTGAAGATTACTTGTATCTTTTCGCAAGGGTTAGACAATCGAGCGACATAGTGCATATGTGACATCGTGATATGTTATTTCTTTATAACCAAAACTGGTCATATTTCCGCTTTTGAACTTCTAGAGCTTACGCCCACCTTTTTAAGGGCTATCAAATACATTGTTTAACCGACTCTCTTAACTAAAATGTAAATTATTTGCCTATCAATAACTTGTAGTATGTTTAGATTATTGTGATTGACTACTCTGTTCGTCTGGTGTGAATGGGACGTAAAATGATTTGGCAATCGCACAGGGAAAAGCACAAGATGTATTATTAAAAACCCACAGTTCATTATTTAGAACAATTGTATAATGTATCTGCAGATTCAGAGTCGATCTTTCATTGTTATATAATAGGCATTTGTTCACACAAATGCATTCTCAAAGTTTTTTTTATTTAATTTTGTCAACCATAGGGTCTGCCTTATGAGCTGTTTTTGCAGTCAGTAGGTAACTGGAAGCAAGCTTTCAGTTAAATTGAACTATCAGTAAGAGTACAACGGGAAGTCGTGAAAGAATGTCTCTTCAATGTCTAATGTATGTCTAATGTATCTAACTATTAGTTTAATTTTTTTATTGAAAACGACCCTAAGTAGGCAGTCATTTAATTTGTGCAGTGACTTCTAGATATCACAAATGCAATCAAAAAAGTGATTTTTTGTATATACACGGCAGTGATGGACATTAAAATCAGATAGGAAATTATTTGCCACTCCTTAACTTTTGCGCTTATAACTTTAAAAGCAGACACCGAAGGAGGACTTATTACCCAGATAAACTTAGGATATACAATTGATGAAGAACTCTTAGAGCATAGTCTTAGTTTGTCGTGATGACTATACGACCATGTGCAGAAAATCACCAAACTACAAAGTTCGCGGGAATATTCCCTTTTCCGTGGGATAATTGATTAATTTGCCATCTCTGTAATTCAATAGGTCGGTGGAGATCGGTTTCTACCCTTTACATAATTTTAAATGCATTTTTTTCTTCAGTTTTATGGGTTTGTCTTTGGACATCATTTCGAAAACAAGGGAAGACAAGAATTTTCTCAAGTGTCTTTTTTGCTTTTTTATATGTACAATATCGGTAGCATACCCTACATACCCTATGTATACATTTTAAATATTGCATTTTTTCTATGCTTGAGTTAGCTGTCTTAAATGTCCATCTGTCAACATGTTGAACATCAAACTCAATTAACAAAAAAAAAAAAATGCAACAAAACAAAACAAAAATGGGGAAAGAAGGAAATTTTCACAATTTAGTTCAATTGTAACGTTTACCAATTTTATCGACCCAACAGCACTTAAAAGTAAACCGTAGCTATACAAAACCCGGCATTAACATCAAACTACTAAATGCAGCGAGTGCACAGAGTATATAGAGGAGGAAGGAAAAAAGCCAAACAAAAAGAAAAAGAAAAATTAATCTTTAACATGAAAAAAGCATTCAAAATGATGGATATACTCTCGGATTTTATTATATGAAGCCAGGGATGAGAAGTAGACTAATGCGCCTCTATATGGCTGTCGATCCGTCCCTATGGCTGACTTTAGTTGAATAGCTGCCATTATCACAAAAGCTCAAAATGCGGATATGCATTGATTGGTGTTTACAGAAAAATCTCAAACTTCTTTTAACTCAACCAGTACAACTTGAAATCGCTAAAGAAATTTATGCAACACTCACTCACATTGATTTTTTCATTTTATTTCTTTTGTGCAATAGCAAGCATCACATTATGCTATATTTATACATGTACGTATATATGTGTACATTCAAGCTTTCGCTTACGTACGATACATTTAGTTTACTAAAGCAAAGTCTCTGAAAGTAGCTAAATTCATATGAAATACAAATAAATTGCATCGCATCAGTGTATGGGGCCAATAAAAAAAATAAATAAATAAATAAATAAATAAATAAAAAAAAAAAATTGAAAAAGAAACTAAACTGGAATCAGAAGAATAAGAAGAAGAAGAAGAAGAAGAAAAATCGTAAAGAATTGACACGAAGATGAATTGAATTCAATTGTAATGAATTTGATTCTGTTTGTGTGCTTCTTCTAAAAGTCTTTACACAATTGTCGTGTTATATATGTACATAAGTTAAATTATAAAAGGATTTCAGTTGAATTATGCTTGCTGTCAAAAACTATAATTACGAATTTTTGCAATAAATTAAGTTTAAGTACAACTAAGTTCTTTTTCTTATGGCTTTAATGCCCACTATTTTTCTTCTTCTGCTTCTTCTTCTTTTTTTTTTAGCGTTTAATTAATGTTATGTTTAAGAGGATAACTACGGGTAAACGATACGTGAACGATACCCAGCTTAGCCCAGCTAGTCAAAGTAAGTGATGCACTTGAGAAAACCAAACCATTTCGAAAACCATGCGAATAAACTCGAAATGTGATTTTTGCTTCATGACAAGATTCGTCCGCTTGCAGGGAAACAAGTGATCTTCCACTAGGGTTGGGAGTTTCTACCGATTGCAAGTTACTCTTCACACGTCGCTTCTCCTGATTAGCACTTGTTTAGATCGATGCAGTCATATTTAGTCATACATGGGTATCAGCGGTGAGGACATCCGTAAGCTACCCGATACGAGGCAAACGATTATATATAGTGATGTGAATATTTGAAATTTGAATTTTATAGAGAAAAAAATTTAGATCAAATTCAAGAAAATAGATTTCGATTAAATGATGGGGGCAGTACGGGAACTAAAATGCGTTCGCTTATTCGGAAAGTTATTCCGTTTTGGCCCAACGTAAGACTCCATTGTATCTCTTCGCAGCCAACTTCATGCTTCAGGCGAATTTCGTTATAGGCGTTGACAGGTAACGTAGGAAGGTTTGTTTGTGAAAAGAGTTACATTGTGCACCGCAACAGTTTTCAATTGGTGCGAGAGCAGCACTCTTTTTATTATCGAAAATTTTAAAATGTTTTTCAAGCATGAAAAAAATTATTGGATGTGTGCGGACGCGATAACTGCTAAAATTGGTTTGCAAAATCTCATTCCGACAAGTTCAACGTTGTAATCGTTGAGCCATTAACTGATCTAAATCGCCGAATAACAATTTTGTAGATTTGGATAAATCGTTCTTTAAAACGTGGCAGTAATGTTAGAGAACTGCTGATTATTTGCATCATTGTTCAAAAATTGGATTTTGATAAAGAAAAAAAAACAGTTTTCTTCTTATTAAGTCAGTCATGCCCCCAAGGCATGGTGTACAGTCTTATCGGAAACAATTTTACTCTGAGCTTTCGAAAGCAACGTTCTGTGAAGTTTCGGTTTTGTTGAGTTATTCTTACATTTAGGTCACCCACAAAAACACCTCTTAGACCCCCTAAGGCCATAATATCATAAGCATGACTTTGTGGGAAGATTGGCTATTTTTAGATTTGATTTGTCGACATCCAGCAAGGGTAGATATGTCATCTTTGCGGACGATGACCTGTTAGATACGGAGGCGTGGTTTAATCCAATGAGCATCTCGACCTGTTCAAATTTATTCTCAGTTGGGTGTTACAGAAGCGATAAGATGTTGAACGTGCTTAAACATTCTGTAGCCGATTATTAGATCCAAAAAAACGATAGATTGTTGTTGCCAGTTAGGTAAGTTGTTCATTGATAACTGATAGAGAGAGAAAAATGAAACCGTAAGCACTTATTAGAGGAAGAGTTTTCCGGAATATCATCATCAATAGAAGGGCATGTTAAACAAAGACATCTTCCTGAACGCGTCCTAAGTAAGTTTAATATGATAAGACGTACATTATATCACGACAGAAGTTTACGACACGCGCAGATTTTTTTTTCTAATGAAATGAATATGTGAGCACACTCAGCGGAATCGTTGCATTGGATATTCAAAAATCCTCGTCCTCCATTCATCCCTCTATCTTTTCTCGTTCTCCTCTAATTTCTTCAAAGTTACAAATGTTCCATGTTCGGCGATTAGTTGGATCTGACACTCCACCACACCACTACCTTTGTCGGGACTACTTTCTCCTATGAAGAATTGCCCTATTTTTTAAGATGCTATTAGTTCTAGTAGATGACGTACAGAATTCATTCGCTACTTTACAAAATTTCTTCGCTCATCTTGTTGTTTACGTAATTAAATGGCTTTCGGAAACGTAGGAAACTGCATCAAAACTTTTATTTCAACTACACACTACAAAATATAGAAAAATCATAAAAAGAAATGTATACATATCGAGAAAATATTTAGATATCAGTTTTCTTTACTTGCAATAATATTCGAGAAAGTTTTGTTCTGCGAATGCTTGATCAAAGGCAAAAGCATTGGAAAGAGAATTTTACTTAACTAAATTGGCAAATGATGCATGCATTCGACAAGTTTGACCACAAACAAAAATAGACGCATAAAAAAACAAAACAAAAAAGTCAAAGGCACTGAAACTCAATTTAACTGAGTTGGCTAACGAGCTATTTCTCAAAGACTTTCTATCGAATAATGTAAGTTGTAAAAAACTTCGTCACTACGTACAGCGAGCAAAAGAACCGACAATGGCGTGTACGCCTGAGTGTGTGTGTGTGTGTGAATGTGTATGTGTATGTGCAAGGAAAAAGACAGCTCAAATAGAAACATAAGCTGAAATCTGTTTTCGTACAAAAACTTTATTAATTCTGTTGCACTGGCAAGGACGCGGTGCTGTGCATTCACTCTCTTAAAAACAACTTCCATAATACGAAGACGTGTTTTATTGGTAAATGTTATTTGCTGCTTAAAACCCTAAAGGCCACAAACGATTTTCTGTACTTTAAAATTTCATTTTAATAGAATAGTTAGCCGGCCAGTTTACTCGAATAGTGAAAGTAACAAAGTGCTTAGGAAAAAAAAAAAAAAATGAATAAAACCTTTTAAAGAATCTTTTTAAAGTTTGTATTGTTTTTTTTTTTTTTAATTTTTTATAATGAAGGCAACGCGATTGTACACAATTAGTAGTAAACAGCAGAATAAACTGTTACACAAGACCTCACAGATGTTAAAATCTAAACTCGTATTCGGCCGATGTTACTTTAATATTAAACTGAGCTTAACTTGAAAGTAGAAAACAAATTGATATTTAAAGAAAATTAAAATAAATGTCTCCCCTTCCCTTCGTTTAGCAATAGCATTTACAAAAAAAATAAAATAACACAAAAACTTGATCAATGAAGAGAAGGTGGAGAACAGGTGGAGCGAATAACGCACTCTTTGCACTGAAACTTCGAAATGCCAGAAGCAACCTGAGTTGCTTAAGGTAAGTTAAGGTTGCATTTTATGCATTTCTCTATTTTACCGGTCTACATACGATCTGGCATTCTTATCTGCGACTTTAATAGTTTATGCAACAGAAATACCTGGTAATAAATTCTTGTAGACTACTTTTAAAACTTTTTATTTATACCCATAACCGAGAGATGGGGGATATATTCGTCTTGTCAAAACATTTGCAACGCGAAGAAGAAAGCTTCAGAAATACCACATGGTATATATATTCTTGATCAAAATCAAATCCTGAATCGATTTAACTATGTCCGGCTGTCCGTCTGTCCGTCTGTATAATATCGGTTCTAAACATTCTCCTGATCACAAGAATGGAGCCATCGACTTGAAGTTTGGCAAAAATATTGGAAGTGTTTGCACGCAGATTGGTATTGGAAATGGATGAATCGGTTGAAGGCCATGCTTACGTCACGTCACGTCAACGAAAAACACCTTTGTTTTTCACGAGGAATAAAAAATTGGTTTTGAGCAAAAAATCAATGATTTATTCCTTTGGAGAAGCAAAGGTGTTCTCAGTTTACGTGACAGTGTGGGCGTGTCCTTCGAACAATTTGGCCCATTTTCGATACTAACTTGCGAGCAAGAACTTTTAATGCTTTTGTCAAATTTGAAGTCGATATTTTCATTTTTGCGGCCAGGAAAATACTTACAACAGACAATACACAGACGGACAGACGGTGAGTCGGAATGGAAGACATGCCTAAATCGATTTAGGATTTGATACTGATCAAGAATATATATATACTTCGTGGGATATCTGATGCTTTTTTTGTGATTTCTAATATTTATAGGGCGAACCACAATACTGAAGTGTAACAGATCTGGCGCTATATCTTATCTAAGACCAATCGAAATCAAAAATAGAATTGAGAATGACATTCTCAAGTTTTGTGGCACAAACAAGGACTGTAAATAGACTGCTTGTCTCGCTTAGAACTGGAAGTGAGCACAAATGTCGATCACGAGATATGGCAAGCAAGTTTTCGCAAGTGATCGCTGCACGCTCTTGAAATTGATGTAAATTTTTGGTTGTTAACGAATATAGTGACATGGGTGACCAGTTTTGTTGTGTTGGTTTACTACTTTAATTAATTCGATCTCGAGATAATTGATCGATAATGTAACTTGATAGAAATAACAATTAATGGGCATTAATTGATTTTAAAAATATTTTCTTCAATTTAAGTTTACATGCACACACATATTCAAATGTTCATTATTTTACTTCGAATGTACCGATATAACGATAAGAAACGAGACTGAGATAATGCGGTTTCACATTTTTAATCCGTTTCATTTAAAATTTAATTGTCACTTGGACGTAACATTTCAATTCTTATATACACACACACACGCACGCAGATACACACATACACATATATGTATATGCATGCATAACGAATACGCGAACATACTGCTATGACACGAATAAATATTTTAACACAGCTATAATATTTACCGACACTGCCGACAGTACAGTTCACTTAACTAAAGTTTCTTAAGCATAATTATTCATTTCAGACATAACGGATGGAACTACGTGTGGGATTAAAATGATGCATCGCTTCAATCAATCCAACTAATAGTTACGATTACGTGTGCTGCTGCGTGTCGCAATGAATGCTGGTATTTTTCGTAAAGAGTAAATTTTTCGGCACAAAATACATTTTAATGGAACCTTCTATCATAAGGCTGACTGACCCCTTGTTTGCAATTATGCTTTACTACGTGTTGGCATGAGCAGTCGAGTACGTAAGAATCGCGTTTACCAAGTCAGTGTTCGCTGATTCATATCTCAAGTGCAGTAGCGTTTACTTTGATCGTAGGCTATCAGTTGATAAAGGTATAACACACTTATCGATGAAGAACACAGCTATTAGACTCTAGTTACTACTTTCCTATTTCTTTCTCTTTCTTTGTTCCTGTGTGACCGTCACCGTGTTATATGAATACAGGACATCACCTGACTGATAGTTCGCTAATGAAGCGAAATCATTTAAGTGAAGAGCACTGTATTCCTGGAAGCATAAATGTATAAGTGCTTGTGCATGTAGTGTAAGTACATATTTCAACACAACTACGCATAATGAGAAATTTTGTACATTAAAGGTCGAACAGATAAAAGTTTAATGCTTGGCCTTTAGCCATTAAAATAAAAATAGCAAAAAAGATGTCAAACAATACTTTTGTACACTTATATATAACGAACTTTATTTACATGATTTAAATGTTTAAAATTACAACACACAGCATTAAATATAGATAAAAAAAGCAAAAGCAAAGGCAAAGGCAAAAGCAAAACCCACAACGTATTGGCAAAAATCGCAACCAAACGAACATAAAGAATAAAATGAATTCTTTTGCTCGTAATTAATTACGCAACGCCATCACTTTAATATTATTAGCTGGACAGAGAGATAACGAACATGGCAACTCTGCATAAGCGAGAATACAATGGGCGATACTATATACTATATACTGCACGACAAGCAACCAAATAATTACGTTCAGATAGATAATACTGCAACACATAGTGTGTGTGTGTGTGTGTGTGTGTGTTCCAGTTAAAACAAATGAACCTAAAAGTAAAACACATGCACACGTTTGTAAGTAGGTGCAAATACACACACACACACACCCATACATGCATATATGTATATATTGAAAAAAGTTTTAGTGCATGCGACGTTTACGTAATCTGCAAAATAATTTCTGCTGATGCCGCATCATCATGAAAATTGATTAAATTTAGTCATTAAAAAAAAAAAATGCTGCATTTTCTCGGGAATTCCACAGAAATATGATTTAAAAATTAATGTTAAGTACTTTCCTGCTAAAAATAAAGACAAAAACTTTTGATTTAAACGCGATCTTGCGAAATCCAAAAGCTTGTTGTTGTTTTTTTTTTCTTTTTTTATTTGTTTTCTTATCGTTTTTTAGAAAACATAATATCCGAAGCTAGAGGAGCGATCACAATCTATCAAAGACAAATGACACATCATTTTAAGATCTCAACAAGACAAGTTGAAATATACGAACGGATGAAATAACACAACCATAAATTTCTTGTTAGTCAAGTAAACCATCGTCACCTCACAATTAGTGGCATTCGCTTTCATTATATGTTTTCTCGTCGACTAATGAAGAAGATGTCGATTATCGACCGCACTTCCAATACTACTAAGAAAGATGTCTTTGAAAATGTGTTGTTAAGATGATTTCGATATTCGCACCAATGTGTTCGAAACTAGTCCGGATATAACTTTCTTATTTGCATTCCATTCATTTGGTCGACCATATGTAGTATGTACACTGTTCGTATTAAGATCTGTCATATACATGGAGCAAGCTTTATGCTTCTACCTCTTCTACCTTCTTTCTTCAAAAAATCGATTATTTGCGATTACTTCAATGTTCATTGATAATGCAAAGACATTGTAATGTGTTTCAAAAAAATGTACATGCTTTCGTTTCAATTTCAGAACTGAAATAAATAAAAATGACAAGAAAAGGCTAAGCCGAAAGCGAATGGATGAATGTCGAGCCATACAGCTCTGATTTTAAGTTCAATTCATTTCTATTATAAGTTGCTAGCTATACTTAATCTTACACCTATTATTTATTCATCGAAGGAACAACAACAATTAGTTCAGATAAATAATCTCAAGTTATTCTAAAAATATTGAGACAAATGTTGAGTATAGCGTTAGTTAACTTCAACCGTTAATTTAAAGATATAAAGATAAATGAAAACGAATACATTTGGCAGATGTGCTTACATACATACATACATTTCAAATCATAAGGAGGTGAATATTGTTTGCAACTATCTATTGCATGGACAAGAGAGAAAAATTATATATTCAATTGTGTATTTAAATATTCAACTAAACCTTAATACATAATAAGCGTACATTTAATAAAACTCGATAGTTGAACTTTAATATAACATAAAACTTTTCGCTTTGAAATCTAAAAACAACATTTAACTATTTTGGAATATGACAACAATCCCGAAATGAATTCCTGCGAAAGGAATTTTTTTCCACAAAAATTTCAACAAAACACTAGATCACTAGAATATATTTACATTTTACATAAATGTGTATGCACAAGTGTAGGTATACGTTTGCAATGAATAAATCAAAACTTTCATGGCTTTGCCATCTGTAATAATTTCCATTAACAAAACATTTCCAATTCTGTTAAATTTATATATATATATATATATATATATATATATATATATATATATATATATATGTATGTATATAAAAATTCATTTATATGTATATATACACAAGTTTTGTAGCTAAAAAACCGATTTCGAACTTTTTGTTTTGTTTTTATTATTGTTTTTATACAATTTATGGCATAATTTGCAAAAGTTGAAAAAAAAAAACAAAAAAAAAAACACAAAAACAATATGTAGATTGAACTGCATTCAGGTCGAAACTTACGATACCCCTCCTAGTCTCATGCGTGTTGAAATCTTTTAAAGAAATTATAGTTCGCAACCTATCGAGAAAGTAGGAACATTTAAGATATCTTCCTGGTTCAATCCGAAACACCACTTAACTGACTAAGACGGACATAGAAGATTTAAACATAGCTGTTGCCTATGAAGTGTATTTAGCCGCTCTCTCGCTTTCTTTCTTTCCTTTTTCTACCTATCTTTTCAAGCACTCCCTTCTCAACTTCCCCACTCTCTCTCTCTCTCTCTCTCTCTCTCGCTTTCTGTATATCTCTTTCTCACTAAAAAAAAAAAAAAAAAAAAAAAAAAAAAAAAAAAAAAAACCCTCCTGACGACCACTAATTGCTGGCTTGAAAGAATCATGTAAGAATACTTAAAGTCGTAATTCCATATTTCGTCGATTTGCAGTCTCTTACCACCTGAGCATGTATTCGTAATTCGATTTTAATTAAATTTTAAGGAATTCGTAAAATCTATTAAAGCAATGTGGACCTTTCCATTTAAGCATTTTTAATGCTTGAAACGACTTCAACGGACTATTGGACAATGGAAAGATAAAACTGGGCCTTCAACTTCGACTATATAGCACGATATAGCACTTTATAGCGTATTGTGGACGAGTATCTAAAACTATCTAGTTTGAGATCTTACTATCTCTTCATTAGTCAGAAGGCAAATGTTTTATTTTTGAAAGTCTTTAGAAAATCGTATATGATATCAAGTTTGCTCCGAGCAAATTGTGCAATGTACATACCCCGCACATGAACTACCGATTCAAGTTACCGCCTACTATAGGAGGCATTTTATATATGTGATATATGCATTTTTTGATATAAACATAGGAAATGAAATGAAACAAGCGGGGAAGAGCAGTCAGTTGTCTAAATAGAAAATTAATCGTTTACGTGAGCATGATAACTATTTAATATATTAATAATATTTCTAATTCTAAATTGAACTCGTCTTTCTAAACAAAAATTCTAGATTTAAAAAAAAAAAAATCACTTTAGAGTTGCTCTGCACAGTAAAAAGTCTGTACAAAAACTAAACATATTTTTTTTTCCGCTCGATTTCAAAAAGTCGTTTCCTTTCTATTACTTTAAAAAAAAAAAAACAATACAACAAAAAATTGTAAGAAAGTAAAATTTTCTAAATTAACAATGTGTTAGTTTCTATAAAAAATAGGAAAAAAAAAAAAATTGAAGCAGACTGGTTCCCCCCTTAAGTACACATCACTAATTTTTACAAGAACATTTTAGTTGACTCATTTTGAGGTTATATTGTATAACTTGTAAAATATTGAATGTTTTGTATCGAAAATCACATCGTGAAAGACGACGATTTTTGTTGGAAAGGTTTTTTCAATATATGAAATGTCTCTGTCTTGTTTCAGCCATATATAGCATTGCCGACTGATACTACGCATTAGTGCGAGACAATTTTTACGTGGAATTTAAGGAATCACTTTCGATTAAATTTCCACGAAGGCCGCAAAAGTATAGGCGTCACTGAACAAACAAAAAAAAAAAAAAAAAAAAAACATTTAAAAGGAAACGCATTCAAGGGAAATTCCCATAAGTTTACCATTTCTGTTACAATTGCGCGCAAATCTGCACCAGAGAGAACTCGTTCAGTAGATATAGTCTTGATCAGGCTATTAATCATAACGTACAATTCATCCGTCTCGTTATTGCCTACCACTAGAATCCTTACCGTCCGGAGAGACTAAGACAGTTGAGGAGGAAAAGCCTCCAATATAGCTAAAGAAACTAAGCTGTGAGAAATTTCGAAAGAGTTCTCATCAACGACTAATAGGCGATAACTCTTACTTGGAACTTACATTTCGCTGGCAAATATTTAATCCGGCTATTAAAACTTGACGGCCGTTGCGAAAATTGTTTCAATTGACCCGTAAGCCAGATTCATTTTTCAAAGTAGACAAGTCTTACTTACGTATTGGTGAGTTAGTGGAAAGCAAAGCTCGTTTTCGTATTGCTTTCGCATTATATCTGAATATGTCAACAGTCCGCCTAGATTGATTTTTTGCATTATCAAACGATTCATATACATATCGATGTCTGCACAAACTGATATGCTTTTTTAGTGTTGCGTTTGGTGCCGCGCCTGCTATTTTATGGTGTTTTGTCAATGAATCCCCCGTCTATTTTTCCGCTTCGCAGGGTGGAAATCGACAAAGATCTAGAATCTTTTCAATTTTGAGAACAGTCCAAGGGTATGTATGTTATTACGTCTGGCTGCAATTATTTCCAATGTAAAGATCAATTTAATATACTACTCAACTATAATGTGATGTTGAGTGAAAAAAGGCCATTGTTGTTACGCCTTTTGCATTAACTTGCAAACATATAAAAAAAAGTTACGCTTATATTTTGAAGGTTCATTGTTATGAGAATGGAAAAAAACGAAGCCTTACAAATATAAATAAAACGTTTTTTATCAAAAAATTTCCATATTTAACGCTATATATATAATCAATATTAAATTTTTAATTTATAAGAAAAACAATAATTTTTAATTAATTTGAAATCATTATCGTTTCTTTAAGACCATTCGTTTATTTTGAGTATCATCAGCTGCCATAATCGAATATATTAAGTTTCTCATTATGTTTGGTGTTCTTTGGGTAGTCGTGTAATGTAGATGACAGCCCAATAAACGAATGGTCTTAAAGAAACGATAATGATTTCAAATTTCAATATAGTGGATTATTGGACCGACGGAACTACGCACTTACATGGATATATTTGGAAATATTTTTGAAAAATCTTACTTCACATAAGATTTATTTTGTTTGTTTTCATGATGTATTCCGTCATCTGAAACGTCCCTTAAAAAAAAAAATGGATTTTAATTTAGAGATAGGTGACTAGTGAGTGTACGGTCTACTATGTACCATGATCTTTCTGCTTCTTTCTCATTACTTGAAATTGAAATCTCTTTTCGAAAAGTATGGGTAAAGTAAGAGACAGGAAAGTTGAAGAAAAAAGTCTGCTTGGAAAAATCTCTTAACCATCACTTTTTCACTATCGTAATATGACATAAGTTAAGATCATAGATCGGATAGGTTTTATGCAGAATCGGTTTTCGCTGGACATAAATTTTGTTTTATTTTTTTTTTTTTTCAGTTATTTCTGTTGATAAACATTAAGCGCTAATTGTTGCATAACAAAGGACATTATACGAAATTTTAACTTTGTTTTTTTCAATTATTTAAATGACAATTACAAATATTAATTAACTTAGCTTTACGTAATTATTATCAGTATACAGTATATATGTATGCGTGAATGTTATATAATTTTCTTCTTTTTTTTTTTTCACTATCTTAATGAAGCGTTTGTACATTGTTTCAATTAATTATAATTATGCCAATTTATTTTGCTAATTTACACATATATGCAAGCAAAGTATTATATATATACTAACATACCTACATAAATGCATGTGTATTTATTTATCAGTATATGAACAAATAATTACGATTCGAATGCGGATAGAGCCTCGTTAAGTATACGATAATTTTTAAGAGTTACACAATGTTCGGTCCATTGCTAAGGCGACCCCAGTCAATCAATCAATATTTCTATTCATATTTATATAAATTGGCAATCAAAAGTCCAGGTAAAGTACCACCGAATTTTACAAAAAAAAAGAAGAAATAAATATGTCTATGAGCATGGAGCATATATATATATATATATATATATAT
>CCAG010012273.1:0-14726 GCA_001077435.1 Glossina morsitans morsitans
CATATATATATATATATATATATATATATATATATATTTTTTTTTTTTTTTGCCCTATACTTATTCGAAAAGAACACATACTTGAATAATTTTTTTTGAAAAAATATTTACTTAACACAATATGTTTTAATTCTAAGATCATCGAAGCAATCATTAAAATGAATTGACTGAGTAACTATAACGTAATAGTTGTAGAATACTGATCTAATAATCGAAATATTAACTTATGTGCCTTTGCCTCTTATAGGGTAGCTTGCGGATGGTCTCGCCGTAGAAACTTCTTGGCTTCGAGGCGAAATAGGAATTGACTCATTTTCGCAACATCTTTGACTTTACAGTGCTGCTAATCTGCTAAATATGACTGCACCTATCTGAAGTCATGCTAATGAGAAAAGAAAGAGGTCTGGAGAATATGCCGGAACAGGGATTTATTCCCAGACCAAGTTGAAAATACTTCCGGAGTTGTTTTTACTGGAGACGGGTGTAGGCGGAGACGAAGACGAAAATTTTTTGCACAAAATCTTGCACAACTCTTTCTAACCCTTTCATAGTATACCATTCATTTGCATTCCCAGCCAAGTTAATCATTTCCATAGTTTCAGCTGCGTATATTCTCCAGTTCCTTCCGATTACACTTAGAAATAAACGCCGAGCCCCTAAATGACATTCAACTCCTCACCGTTCGATATACACTGAACGGGAGCTAGTAACCAACTTATACCGTACAAGTACCGATGTCCAAGTTATATATATCCAAAATTTCGAAACATTTTAACCCCTCATGTACGTTTTATCAAAGAACCCAATTTTTATCGTAGGTGGGAACATTTTTTATAAGATATAGTCTTCAAGTCACATCACAACGTGCTATAGATTTATTGAAAAGAATCTCAATTTCAATTCGTTACTAAGCTCAAAAGCTTGGTTTTAATTTAGGAACTTTATGAGAAATTCCATAAAATTGGTTGCTGTTGCATTCATTTTATATTTAATTAATACTAGAACCTCTTCTGCTTGGCGTCATGGTTATGTCCGCAAGATCAAAGTCACCTCATTTAAAATGTGAAATGACAGTCTTCTTCATGACGTTCTTCAACATTTACTAATAAGCTTCATCTTACTACATACGTACTGGGCAAAGGATAATTACGTTTTGTTTGCATTATGCTCAGGCAAAGCGTCACTTTACCTGTAATTAATCAGGCTGCAGTCACTACGACATTTTTTTTTTACAAATTTATCCATCTAGAGTTATACTCTATCTCTACACATCTCTATTATGGCCCGTTTTCATTTCGTTTCAATAGCAATTTGCCCCATGCGATAGTGAAATATCGAGCATCTTTTTGTATTCGGCCTTATGCAAGCAACTACATCAAGCTCGGTGAAGTTTTATTTCCTCACACGTGTGATAACATGACGTCTAGCGTCTTTTTTCGAATTTTTTTGAAGAACCTCATCGACTTGATCAAGCGGAGAGCAATGCTGCTTTAACATCGAAATGACCCATCGTACCCCGTACCAGACGAAATTTTAGACTATGATTGCTTATTTGTTGGTTTGTTTATACGCACTGTACTTACTTTTCATCATCATTTCAGATTCAGCGAGTTGATGATAAGAAGCAAGAAGCAAACGAGTGCTTTCTGTTTTCTTCTCGAAACTATCTGAGATGTGCAATGTATTTCCCGCTTTCGGCTTAACTTTGAAAATAATAAAAAATTTAAATGCACTCCTCTTAAAAGAAATACTTTTTAGGAATGAAAGTAATGTGTGTAGAAAAACAGGCGGTGAAAGAATCGATAGAAAGCTTGCCACACTAATCGTAATATCCTCTCTCCTCCTTGAAAATTATCGAGGATATGTGTCATAAATGATTATACAGTCAGTAGTTAATGTGATAACAATTTTCACTCTTTAGTGCCTAACGTCGTTTAAAATATACACTAATGCGTATATTTATAGTTTTCTGTTATGTTATAGATTCCATAAAACGAGTTGCCCATTAAAGAATAAAGGAAAAAAAAATTATCTAAAATTGCTGCTTAATCTGCGCTATTGCATAGAATAAGCAGAAAATATTTTAGCTAAACAAATAAAATGCAGATATACAACCAATGACATATATATACATTTTTGTTTCATAAAAGTTAAAAAATGAATTGTATTTGGCTTAGACCGAATACCTTTGCACCCCCTAACTTCCACGGTTTTTTCCTTTTATTTTCTTTTTTGTTGTATGTTATAAGTAAGTATATGAGTAAATTATATGAGAGCACATCATATTTAAGAGGGTGTGCTGTAGTAAGCCTCTGACAGAATACACTTTTGCCATCATATGTAAGCCAACGTGTAATAATAAACCGAAATAGTAATACTCGCGTGCACACTTAGCAGACATAACGTGCGCGAGAAATTAAAAAGACTTGACATAATACACTTCAAGGACTACACGAAATTGATGAAAAAGAAACTGTAACGTGCGCATAGATCATTGATCTTTTAGTGGGCAAGAGTTTGTGTTGCCACCTATTGTTGGCCTGATCTCTCTGATCCCTTTTAAGCGACCAAACAAAATTTCATTTTAAATTGAAAATTATAATCATATAAGCCAAGCTTCTGCTCTCTCTACTCTATTGGAATTCCTTGAATTATTTTTTGGGCTAAAATTTAGTGAATCCTCTGCAATCGATTTGTTTTTAATAAGTCTTTTAAAAATTGGCCAGTATTTTTAATGCTGCAACCGCACAACTTTCTTCCGATCGAGTCAACATATATATATAAAGGCATTTTTTATTTTGATTAGTTTTAACTGTTCGTTGGTGAGAATTAAACAGAGCAAGAGCAATACTCTTGGAGCTGGGAACTTCTGACGCTTATGTCTAGATATCATAAACGCATCGAACAATGTAGGATAACACATTTACTGTGTAGAGCAAAGCAAACATATGAAATCTTGTTTAATGCAAAACATTTCATTTTGATATATAATGGTTTCTATGTGTGCATGTGTACACAAATGTGTGCGTACACAAATACAATGTCGTTGTAAGGATACATTAAATGCACTTAATCCATAAGTGAAACCACCTATTTTAAGATTGAAAATTTCATATCAACGCGCATATGGAACACATGTATTCAAACATATGTCGAGAGGACAGCTAGTCATATAATATTTCACTCCGAATAACATGCTTGTGAGTTTTTAGTAAATTCAATTTTTATTAAATGAATGATTACGCAAATCACTAGAACTAAATATAAACTTGCATCGTGATTAGTGTCAGTACCTCCAATGGGAATTGTTGAAAGCTTTATTTAGAAGCACGTAGATGCAAATTCGGCCAATTCAGGACCAGGACCAGGACCAGGACGAGGAATAAGGGGAACCGTATTAACGCATCAATCGCATCAAAGATTCTCTTAAACGAGATGACATAACGTAACGAAAACAAGTGTTCGCAATCATCCGGCGACGTTAACATCGTTTAGTTAATAAAATCTAGTTTACCTATTACTTTCGCAAACAGTTGATGTGACACACACATCACAAATATTGTCAGCGTATACTCATTAAGCGCAAAGAAGAACAATCTTATTTAAGCACTCATTCATTGGTCGTTTTAAGCAAAGTACAACTTTTTCTATTTGTTATTGTATTAAAACTTTTTACATTACACTTATTTGGTTCTATAAATATGTGTTTTAATGTTTATTTAACAAATCGACACTTAAATTGCTTTTCCCTTTCTCCACCTAGAATTTTTCCTGTGTCTCCTCTGGATGACTGGTTATAAAAAAAAAAAAAAAAAAATTTATATAAAAAAAAAAACAGTACAGTGGGCCACGTCTCACCATTAAATAGCTTACACGACCCTACAACTTTTCTAAATAAGGTGTTATATGACAAGTAATTGAAAAAGTAGTCCGTTCCGAACCATATCCTTGGGCTAAATAACGTCAGTGCACCAAATTTTGAAAATTACGGCCTCCAATTTGAACACAAGCCAAAAAGACGGACCGACAAGCTTAGATCGAT
This sequence comes from Glossina morsitans morsitans, assembly GCA_001077435.1. NCBI lineage: Eukaryota > Metazoa > Arthropoda > Insecta > Diptera > Glossinidae > Glossina > Glossina morsitans. Next base: position 4,043 of record CCAG010012273.1, read on the forward strand.
TCAGAAAATAATTCTGAATGCTACAAACAACCGGCTTTATGTCTATGGAGCCCCAAGAAAATATCTCAATATCTCAGGTAGTACCTACCTACACAAAAATGGAAAAAAATGAACACGCCTACTTAATACTATAGTGTTTTTCAATGCATGTCTGCGCAACTATGTAGTATTTGTGGTAAGCATTCTCCCGTTAGCGAAAATGAAGATATCGCTTACAAATTTGCAAAAGAATTTGGAAGTGAACCATATCTTTCAAAGGACACGCCTACAACGTCTACCCGCCTATGCGACAAAAGCTTTTATTTTGAATTAAAAAAAAAAGTTACTCGCGCCATCTCCATATTGTAGAGCATGAAAATTTACCTCTTTTTTTTTTTTTTCTTTTTTTGTCTTTTTTAAGGTAACGCTGATGGGTGCAAAAGAATCGATCCCGACCGAATATAATTTTCTTACTTCTTTTTTTTTTGTCATTTTCCAAGGAATTCAGCAGTTTGCAATTCACACCAATGTTCTTATCAAAATTTCCGTTCGGACATTGAAGCATCCTCTCAAAAAAAAGAACTCACTTCGCAAACACATTCTTTTGAGACCACCCTAAGTTTGCGAGTATGCGTGAGAGTCTTGATGAATATGGAAAACGTATTTCGGTGCATTATTGAGAACGTTCAAAATCTGAACCATGTGCAGACGGATAGCTCTCGCATGCAACTTCGCACCTCCAAAGTAATAATTACTTTAAAATTCTGCATTCCATAAAGGGTCGTTCGGCGCACTACATTTTGTATGGGTGTTGTCGTTGGTCCAAAACCTATCAATGCCACACATTTTATTAATATACACGCAACCCTTTTTTTTACACGATAGATGCGTTCCCTAGAAACCCGTGAAAAAAAATCGTGTAAGGTGAACACAGAACAGAAATATTTTCCCAAAAGAACGTATAAAAGCAATTCATTTCCATTACAAAAAGAAAATTGCAATTTGTGTATAGCGAAAATTCAGTCCACAATGCAATAACCAAGTTCCCAACTCTAAGTAACACATGTCACTAATACATGTGTGGGCATAAGCCGACTGCCTTCTGTTCACAGTATTTCCGCAACTGTGTTTTATTTCTGTATACATCAGTTTCTGTGAGGCACTACGCAAATTAGACTAAAATCGTGCTACCGTGGACCGTGTTATTTCGAAATCGTGTAAAAAGGACAGCGTAAAAGAAATAGTTGGGTGTACCTCGAAAATTAGGATTTATATGTTGAACCTAACGAACAGACATCAGGCGCACCTACAGGCTTAACTCAATTCAGTAAGTGATTCTGGACATATTCCTATAATAATAAGCAATGAATTCATCTCAAGTTGTTCTTGATGTTGTATACATCTCTCTATCAATTTAACGTAGTCTTATATACTGATGCATGAACAGTGTGTGATATATGAAACTATACCACGAGAAAGAAGGGATTTATGAAGAGGTAGCAATCATAAGTTTATGAAATTTACTTGAAACTCATTTGTCTTACGTTTTAGATCATATTCTCTTCTTTTTGTATAAACTGACGGTTCATTTTTTAACCGTTGACCATTTAATAATTTCATAAGTGTTAATAGTTTAACCGTCGATCACAAAAGGACTTCCTATTTCCAATAAAGAAAATGGAAAACAATGTTAGGCCCAAACCAACTGATGGTCGTTGACGAATGATTAAAAAAAAGAAAAAGAAAACATAATAAAAAAAACAAGACAATAATAACATATGCGATAATCCCTACAAATTATCACGAATATTGCCTGAAAACATGAGAAACGAAACACATGGAAGTAAGTATGTACTCGTGCAATACCGAAAAGTGCCTCATCAAGTATGGGTTACAATTTATTTACATACGGAAATATGAACCAAGTTTTTTCCTGCTCTTCACGCAGGCATAGGGAAACACACGTGCTTGTGTATATTATTATGTCTATTAAGCAGAAATTGAAGGCATACTTAGTTAGTTATGTCCCTAGTAACATATACCACTATACAAAAGGTAGAGGACTTTTTCGGTGACTTATTTAATAAGTCTGTTCATCGGTTTGTGTGTGTGTGTGTGTGTGTGTGTGTGTGTGTGTGTGTGTGTGTGTGTGTGTGTGTGTGTGTGTGTGTATATATATTTTCAAACTCAATTTAAAAACTAATACTCGTAACTTGTATTTGGAAATTCTTGGTTGAATTCCTCAGATCAACTGCGAAGATGGAATAGAAGAATAAGCTGACAATAGCTTTTAGAAATAAGTGCAAGTCCATAATAAATAAAGATAAATTATATTAAGTTCACGCTTGTACGCAGACTTAGGGTCTTGATCACGGTCGACTGAAAATACTTACAATCGAGTTAATGTTTGTATGGAACTAGTGTTGATTATCCAAGATTCGCCTCGAAACGTACGTTGTTTTCTTCTTATTTGTGCTTAATGTGCCAGCACGCTGGTGTATATTTGTAATGTAAAAAATCTGTGCATATGTGTGCATGTGGTGTGTGCTTTTTTTTTTTTTTTTCTTTTAACAAATTGACTGTTGAGTCTGAAATTACATGTAATTGAGTGTTTTTCCATTTGTGTATTTATTAAAATCCATGCATTTATACATGAAGTTATCTTTCTATTTTTTTAAAAGATTCGCTATGAGAATTTGTGTGTATGTGTCTCTCTCTCTCTCTCTCTGTGTGTGTGTGTGTGTGTATTATTTACCTGCCAATAGGAGCTATATAAACGACCGTACAATTTACAGGCGCACACACCAAAAGCCTCTTGCTTTTACTCAACACTCATTCAGTTCATCTCATTGTATATATTATTATGATTCTTGTTGTTGGTTGGTATCGTTATTGTTGCTTTTGTTATTTTACCAGCTTTATACATATTTCATAAATATATTCATGAATATGTGTTATTTTTACCCTTCTGCATGAGCAATAACAATAAAAATAACAATAACAAGAATAGCAACAAATAAAATAAATGTAATTTCTATAAAGTTGAATACTCAGAAGAAAAAAAGTACGTACATATATACATATATATATATATATGTATATGTGTGTATATATATGTATATATATATACGCACGCTCAGTTACATATATATATATATATATATATATACATTTTTACCTACATACATGTGCATACATACAATAGGGAATTTACTTTGATGTAAAAAAAACCGTAATATATATATATATATATATATACATATAGGTATACATATATACATATATAGAACGAATAGAGAAAGAGGCGAAATATAAACGTACTTACTTACATAAATGAATTTGTTTATGTGAAATTTTATTTGTTCAATTTACAGGATATGAACGAGGGCATCTCTGCGCGTATATGTGTGTGCATTCGTGTTTTGATAAAGGTCCTTTGATAAATAAAATTAAAAGTTTGGTTATGCACAAAAGTTATTCTGTTATGATTTACATATACACATACATATACACACACATTGTAAACACACATTTATGCAAAATGAATACAAATTTATACAGATAAACACACAATGAACGTATGGGAATTTTAATAAAGTGTGCAAAAGCAGAATAACGCCACCAGGATGATTGCATAAAAAATACATACATACATATATATGTAACATTAAGTATTAAAAACCAACCAAATTGTTACAAGAGGTTATAGATCCCCACTTATATGTTACAGCTTTGCTTTGAATATATCCAAACGTTTGTATATTATATCTTAATCGACAAGAATCCTTTTTTCCGTAATCCATGCAAATGCTTAATATATAAAAATATAAAATAAAAAACTTTGCTTAAATTCCGGTACTCTTCAGCTACATTTTGAATTACATTTGAAGTCCGCTGTGACACCATCTAAAGAACAATCAGGACAAATATATTTTCTTGAACAAAATCGACTGCCGTCAATCTAATTTTAATATCAATACATTGTTCCATATTGTAGCAGTTAATCTTCACGGTGTGGGATTTTTTAAACAAACTGCTTCGGGTGTTCCTGGGACAAGTTGCTTTAACGGTGAAAATGAAAGAAATCGAATCGAAAGATCAAAGACCTCGATACGAAATCTTTTTAAGCCTCTATCATCAGTCTGTTAATGCGATGATTATGTCTAGCATAACCGTATAAGGGAGTTGTGTGTGTGTATTATATATAAAAACTATTATCCTAGTTTGATATAACCTTTCTTTTGTTCATAATTAATTTCGCTTTAAATAACTTTCAGCGATTGCAAGTTCCAGTCTATGTATTTGTGATTAAATAGTGCCAACAACTAATTATGCTTGGTTACGTCTGACGACTTTCATACATCTATCTGATCGACAAGATCTCAAAAACAAATTTTTGTAATCAAAGCGCATTTCGGCCCATTGTTATAAGTTGTGACGTGAAGTCTGTAGTGCCCATCAATTTTACACTTTTTAAATCAACTCAATCAAGATTTGTAGATAAAAATATTTTATAGGACGCACTGAAAGAAAACTCGATGAAGCGATTCTCTCGCATGACAATGCTCGACCAAATGCTGCTCTAAAACAAGTAGCGAAAAGACTTTACTTTCACCTGAATAGTAAATTCTTTTGTGAACTTTCCGCCTTGACATCACATTCTCGTCCTCTTCCGCAAAAGGGGAATAAATCTATTGCTCGCAAAAGGGGTAAGACAATTTTCTGCCCAAAAATTTTGCCTTAAAATTCCTTTTCAACAGAAGTACGACGTAAAATGTACAAATAGAAAAGGATGTAAATTATGGAGAACACCAACGACATCCCAAGGCAACGTTAGTACATAAGTAATAAAGTGAAATAATGAATACGGAATAGCCGCAAAGTCTGGATTTTCTATTCAATTTGACAAAACGAACCGATTAATGTAAGTAAGTAAGTACCGATTACGGAACATCTAGCAGCTGTTCTCAACTATCAACAAATATAATTATCCGTCATGCGCGTCGACAGGTGGATAGATCGTGGCTATCAAGTCATTGTTCATGGGCTCGCATCTCAAGTGCGATAGAGTTTGCTTTGATTGTAGCTGTAGCGAGTGTCCAGTCAATAGAGTAACAAGAACTACCGATTGGAGGGGGGGCACAGCCACTAGGCTGCGACCACCTCAACTCCCTACCCCTTTCTTTTACCTCTGTCAGTTCCTCCTGACCGTCCCCGTATTACACGAGGAGGTTACTTCCCCCGAGTGAATCCTTCATATTACAAAAAAGACAAACTAATAATAATATCAACTAGTCTTTAGATGACCTTTTCAAGGAATACTGAGTAGTGTCGCTCCCAAATATAATAATAATGTGAACGTTATTAAACAAATTTAAAGTAAAATACAATGTAAATAAAATAGGCGTTAAACTGTCAGTTTTTCAGCACGAATTAAAAAGTGATCGGCCCGCCGCTCTATATACTTTCGCGAGCTGACTTTTAGCTATGAATTTTTATGTTTTATAAAATGCATCAGCATTTCTCTAGTTGAAGCAATTTAAGCTGCATGAGTGTAGTTAACGCAAACTTGACATTGAAATTTTGAAACTCTCACGGAAATCATATGGTGGTAAGACCACTGCATAGATATAAGTAAAATTGAATTATAAAAATTGATTTTGGGGAAACAAAGCAAATAGATTGTTCATTATTATCCTGCAAAATTCATTAGTACACCCTCTGTAGTATTTCTGATAGTAATTTGTGAGTACCGTAAACGCAATGACAAAATAATAATATATGCCACTGTTGTGATTATTCGTACTTATATATATACAGATATACTAAAGAAATAAAAAGACGAAAAAAAAAAAAAAAAATTGCTTGAACATGATAACCCCTCCAAAATTGTATGCAGTAACAATAATAATAACTACAAGTCACATTTTTGATCCCAAATGTTATATAGCAGCCATCAAAGGTATATTCCATAACACTGATACAATTATAATATCCTTAAGTGCATTATGTATCTATGTACATAAGCACCTCAAATTACATTAATGACAAGCCTGTATCAAATTATATGCATTTACCCTTTTCGCAAATGATGATGAGACGCTTAACAGTCTCTGTATACAATCACTTAACCCTCGTACTAACACACACTATATATTTTTCGTGAATTTTTCATCAGAAAAACAAAATGATCTAAAAAAAAAAAAAAAAAACAATCTTTAAGATCATAAGAAAGGGATTTAAAAGACTTAGGATAAAAACGAATGAAATGTAACCAACAACTATTTTTCTTTGCAAATCGCAAACATGCACAATCATAAATCCATCCATCTTACATTAGAGTGCTTCAAAAAACTGCGAAATCTCGTACTTTTCAAAATCAAAAAAACTTCAGCTAGCTGAGCCTTACTAGGCGTAATTGTTCTTTCCAATTGTGGGAAAAATGCATTAAATTTATTTTTCAAGACCTTTCAGTTGTAAACTGAAGTTAAGGGATTGAAATTACAATGAATATCAGGGCAAAATCTTAAAAAAATTTTCCTAATAATTTTGTAAAATATACCAGAGTTGCATTTAAAATGAAAACTGCTTCAAAAGGTCACAGTGAAGTATTATAACATTTACTGACTGGCAATATGATCCAAAGGTTCATATAACATAGCAACAATCTCTTTCATAGGTTGGCTTAACGGGCATAAAACTTTTGATATGTAAGACTACTGGGTACATATTGAATCTTGAAATGGTTATAAGTTTTTAATCTCTTTTAAGAAAATCGTAATAGGTACAATTATGCTACTATTTCGATTACGAATAACTACATTAAGCACTTGCTTATGTCCGAATACATGCACAGAATACAGAGAGTTAGAGAAGCGGCAAATGAAAATAATTTGTGTTTCCGACGATTTCATGGAGAAAGCAGGAAATTAGTAAAGACTAAAAGATCTTCAGTCGATTTTAATTCGGTCTTAATTCGAATCCGACAGTAAGACCTTATAATACCATTTTTTCCAACAAACACTCCACAGACGGTTATACTCAAGAAATACGCAAGCAGAAACCCTTATGGGGACAGACGGACGATCGAAACTTTCAGATGTTATGCCCTGGACAATCCTACACTCTGCGATACCTATGGTCTCCTTCGGCCCATTATTTTGTGTGGGAGATGCCGAAGATGCATCCTAATATTAATTAGTTAACATAAATTGCGAAGCACCCTAATGTATAAGCATTCGTGTACATGGATTACCTTTTATACAACAGAGCAGGCCACAAGGTCATAATATGTTTTTCAAGTGTAATATGCGTAAAAGATTTGTTGTTGTTGATGATGAACATTTTATACATGCAACAGATTGATAGTTTTAAACCAACTAAAGGAGCTACGTGTGTAAGAGATATAATGATGAAGAAATGCACACAGATGTGTTGTAGTTATGGAAAATTGTTGTACCTTCTATATAAATACAAGTACGTGAATATGTATATATATATATATATATATATGTAAACACATCTATCTATATATGTATAAATATGTTTCATCGGGTAGAAGAAATGTTACTTCACTTGGTTACTGTTATTGTATTGGTTTCAATAATTTTTTTTTTTTTTTTTTTTTTTTGTTTAAGTACTTTAGGGTTAAGAGGCGTTTGTTGTTATCTGCCACTAAACACGAATGTAAAACATGAATTTGCTTTTGTTGTTTGACCGTTTTTGGCAACAAAGTTCCGGGCTAAAAATATATATATATATATATATATATATATATATGTATGCATATAAAAAGAAAGAAATTAACGGTTATCTGTAAATACAGAATTTTTATAATACGTTTTTGTATACAGTTGCCGGAATTTAAAGTGGGAAAAATTAACCTTGAATTGCTTTTAGCAGCTAACAGAAAAGGAATTTTAAAGATTTCACATCTTTGTTTTTTTTTTTTGTTTTTGTTTTATATTTTTCGTTTAATTCTTCTTTCGTCCGATGTTCGCCGGATGGTCAGTAAGGTCGGCTTTCCCGCAAACGACAATGTCTTGCGTGCATGTTTTACGTTTGGCGTGTATGCCTACTTTAAAGCATTCTGGAGGCCATAAATAAAAATCAATTTGCTGAAAATTTTTTAGGTGTGCTCGACACAAGTAAATAATTGCATGTTATTTTATGCTTTGCTGCTGGTCTCTTGTTGCATTAAAGTTGCTCTTCATTTATTTCTTTTCTTTTTTAAAGATCAGAAACAAATTAAAGTGTAAAGTGTACTAAATAGCTTAGTTGAGTTGTTCAAGAAAAGTCGTACGTATATAAACAATCCTCAATTCTAAGGTTTCTTTGTTGTTGTTATTATTATTTAACAATAGCAAATGGACGGAGCTTCGCAGCAAGATTTTGCTTATTATTAAATAATTTTGTTTTTTTTTTATTTGACGAATTTTTCATATCGAATTGGTTGCCATTGTAGAGTGCAGTTAAGTCGAGCAAAACGTAATATTAAAATCCTTTTGGTCATTATCTTTTTTTTTTTTGTTTTGTGGCCAGTACGCGTTTATCTGCCTTGTATGTCCGCATAATCAACGCCTTGTTTTCATGTTCTTCACCTTGTTTTCGATTTCTTAGAACAGAGCAACAAGATACACCAGCAAGCGTTAACATTTTTATATGTTGGAGTTTCCTTTATTTATAGTAACTTCCCTTATGTTCAGAGGCATTTTCGTAATCACTGTTGAGGTGGTTGTAAAGAAATTTGTTTAGATGACTTAAATACAAACCTAGAAATTTCTTAGCATTATTTTTATAAAATAACACCATCATCAACATCTATCATTGTATGAAATTAGTTTTCATTAAACTCTCCCATTAATTAATAATTTAAAGTGCACTAAGCCTTACTCCGCATACCTAAACCTCATTTCAACCGGTTGCAAATGTGAAAAAAGAAGCATAAGGCGTATGTATGCCTTTATAGATACGAGAGTTCAGTTGCTTGTCTTACAACATCAACATCAAACGAATAGCGGACGAAAGGTGAGTGTCAATTTCTTACACCAGCACTCATTACTCCTTGTTATTATGTATAAATGATTTAAATAAATAAGTTAATCATTTCGGGTATATATCAAGCAGCCTTTAGACAAGCTCCTATGCGTTTTTTCTCTCTACAGTATGTGCTTTGTTAAGATATACACAAAAGCAAAAGAGAAGCACATGACACTTCAAGCGAACCTAGAAACGTCTCTGGGCGATTAATAAATTTATTACGTGTCTTAATAAATTCTTTCCCCTGAAATTTGTTGCTTCATAAAACGTGCCTAACGGGTTCAGTTTTCCCGAAAGTTTGGGTATATAAATAAATTTGACATTAATATTTGCACGGTATGAGTTTCAGTTATCGTTCTGTATATATATCGAAGTATAAAGAAATGGAGTTGAAGTTACGGCAATGATTAAGTTAGCTTGAGATGAAAATGCGGCAAGGCATACAAGAGTTAGAAAGTCGTTTGTAACGGTTTGCGTAAAAAATTGTAGTCTTGCGAATGGCGAAAACTCCTATACATCTCAACCCAGGACACGCTCTTCAATTTGGACTAAAATATCTTTTGATTGCGGCATGTTCTCCAGATTTGTCTGATTCTGATTACCGTTAGTTCAGATCGACGCAGTCGTATTCAGCAGTTGAATCAGCGCCGTAATGTTCCAGAGGATCCATTACTATTCACTATTACGAAGCCATGAACTAATCTGATGGGTATAAAAAGCCTTTGAATGAGGCATTGAATTATTGTTACAACAACAATACGGACATTCATCGCTTGACTTTCATCTTAGCGTTTTAAGTCACAATTCGAACTTTATATCCGAGATTTTATTACTTTTTTTTTTTAATTTCTTCACTCTTTTACATCTCCGTGAGAGGAGCGACCTTAAAAGAGGCCAAAAAATGCCAAAGATGATGTCATTGCTATAGTAAAGAAACGATCATTGATGGCTTAATTATATTAATCGAATGTCAGATGTGAGTATTTTCAAGCAGTCCAGACGTCCGTACGTATACAAAGGACAAACAGTATACAAACAAATGACTTTTAAAATGAGATAAGTCAGTTATGCCTTCAGCACGGCAAAGGCCCTAAAATTCGCAGCCACCTCCAATTAAAGAAAATCACTTGCCCTTCAATCGTTGCAGATATATATGGAACTCAAGTTTTGATATTCAAGTAGAAAACAGGGTTCATTTCATACAAAGAGTGCGGCAGAGGTTTTGTAATTTATTGAGAATCTTAGTCAACACTTAACAAAGGAATAGTTTGCGATTGAAATTTTCTCTTTCAATAAAAAATCAATTCAAACCACCACGTTAATGGAATGCAATAAAATTTTCTTATCCAATTTCTGTCATAACAGTCCATCGGATTTTGTCTTATTGTATAAAATGCTTTTATACATTTCGATTGTTTTCCCGCAGTTTATGATTCATACCGATTGTAAGCAATCGTCGTACATTTAGCAGTCACTCGGTTTGTACCAGCGGTGCGTCTTTTAAGCACTTTTGATGACAGTTGTGTAACTTTCCAAAACACGCACATATATATATATATATATATGTATATTATAAATGTTATACACACACATACATATTTGAATACATACATATATATATATGAATACACTAATACATATATATATATATATATATATATATATA
>CCAG010012275.1:0-88693 GCA_001077435.1 Glossina morsitans morsitans
AAAAAAAAAAAAAAAAAAAAAAAACATTAAAATCACATTAAAATAATAAATGTTTGCCAACGTTTAGACAACCTTTCTGGAAAAATAATATAATACAATAAGAAGAAGTTGCGCTAATACGAGGTATAACATTAAAGCCAGACAAACTGAAATAGATAAGCGGGCGACAAGTCGACGAAGCGAAAGTATGGCGACATTTCAAAGACAATAACATCAGCATTAACAGAAACAAAAAGAAAAAAGTATATATATATTAATACTCACAAAAAACACACACATATGCATACATATTTATTTTATATACATATACATAATAACAACAATTACTACATAGTAGAACAAGGTGATATCCAGGAATGCTTTTATTATTGTTGTTATTTTCTCTTGTTTTCTCTACTGGTTTATCTAAAATGAAACCATGACACATAACATGGCGTCGCACAAAGCCATTTATAGATACGCATATATATACGTATATATATATATATATATATATATACATATCTATACGACTATTTACGTAAATATGCCATCCGAAGGTAACTCTGATAAAAAGCAAACTCTTACACCATTACCTTTACGATAAATGCGGAATCGCAACAACACAAACTACGAAGACAATAACAATTATACTGATACTGGAAGCTGCAGCCAGTAATGGTAAACTCGATTAACGATTCGATGCAACAGGAACATAAAGGACCACTAACGAAGACAACAACACTGTTTGTTATCAACATGAAATTGCAACAACACAGGAACAACGAAAAAAAAAGGTGCAAATTATAAGGTGCAAAACAACAAAAGTGGTGATGACAACACAACACAATAAAATGAAAAAGAAAGCCAGGATATCGCTAAAACTGGCTGAGGGAGAAGCTCACAAAAAAACGCAAAGCAATCGACAACGAAAGCGTACAAGAATGTTCGATGAAACTATTGAATACCCTTCACGAGCATGCTTGCGTTTACTTATATCCATTGTTTCTTTTTTTCTTTTTTTTTTTTTTGCTTTATGCAACTATTTCCTTCTTTCTTACTTTTGTATCGTTTTTTTTTTTTTTTTTTTGGTTCTTTTGAGAAAACGTCAAAACAATCAAACATTTTATTTTCAAGGGCTCTTAACATTCCGGCATAAAATGCGAGCAGAGAGAAACAGCAGATAGGGTTTTACATTTGAATTGAAGAGAATCTCTCTCGATATCTACAATCATAGATTAGGCTAATAAACAAGTTAAGTATACAATTCTGAAGACATCCCCATAAACTCACTAAAGTCCATCTTATAAAAAAAGTGATCGCTTTACGCAAAAAAAACCAAGCTCCTACACTAAATTCATTTTCTTGTCATCACTTGTACGTGTACTTTAATTTTAATCTCATCATATGATAGGAGACCATTTTCGGCCAATCTACATATTATGCACATCGGGTAGAATGCAGCGCAAACTATCTGACAAAAACTGTATTTTTTATTCATTGCATTGAATATTATATTCACATATAGAAGAGAACGCAAGGCTTTAGTCATTTGTCCGAAATGTAATGTAATGACTGATGGGTAGAACAATAGACAATGCCATAGCATTTAATGTGATTCCTTATAAAATTTGATTGAAGGGTTCGTTATAGCGGTAAGTGGCTTGACTTGTTTATCAATACTGTTTTTGCTTCTGTTAGTAGTTGCACTTCGATCACTTCTCCATTCAAGCCTATTCTGAGCTAATGTTCAAGTTTATAATTTCTTTTTATTGCACTAACACGAATGGTTACTTATCCACATATCGATCGAATCGATCTACATTTGATGGCTTACGTAGGCAAGGCTATAGTTATGAAATATACACTCTACAAGTAGAAGATAAACATAACATGTTACATGTGCGATACAAGTGTCGTATTAACGTAATATAACTGAAAGGCATATAGCGTAACAGAGTGCGATGTATGGTAGAGCACCAGCGAAATATTAATAAGAAATTGATATATTGGGAATAAAATTTAATTTCAAACGATTGTCGAGAAAGCCTTTAGCTACCTTCCATCGGGTAACACTGAGTCAAGGGCCATTTCATCGCGTTACCTCTCAGAAAGTGTGTTCTCCCCGAAGTGTGTCTGTTTTAGCTTTGAATGGGTCAAATTGTGTACCCTTTCTAGGAAGCGTTGCTTTGCTTTTTTAAGTTAAATTTGCTTTCTATTGAATCGTGACGAACGAAGAAAAATATATACGCAACGCTAATTCGAAGGGTAAAATATAATGCCGCAGGTTAGGCGACCCTTTAATATCGACATTAAAGTGGTTTCAATTTGTCAAACATATCTGCATGAGCAGTCGAGTAGATGAGAATCGGTCGTAGTTTTAATGACTGCTCAGTCGGTAAAAACGTAACACTTACCGATTGGACTAACGTTCACTAACTCTATATATCTTTCTATTTCCTCATTCACTACCTCTTCCTAACTGTCATCGTATAGCACGAATACGGGGAATTCGCTGAGTGAGTTATACATATATATATACGTTATAGGACGACTTTTCAGTTTAATAAAGCTCGACCACATATAAAGCCCGTCCAGGCAATTAATAAAATTCCCTACTAAAATTCTTGATCTAGAAGCCATTGCTTCTTCTGTTTACTATGTTATTGTTTTACCCGGTGATTTATTGCCTTCTAATGACAATCTCAGGAGCTCAATCCTTTTTTATTTTCGTTACTAATACATGATCAGTTGATGAAAAAATCGGTAAAAACAAATAATACGACTCCGATAGTACGAAGAGTAGAATAGATAAAGCTTTTCATTGGGATTTTAGAGGCTCAGTTATCGAGGAAATAATGTTGCATATCCGAGCATAGCAACATTCTAAACTCACCTTGAACGCTTGAATGACAAAACTCAAATAATCGCAATTGCAATATGTTGCAAATGAATGTTTTAAACATTTAGAAAAAGCCAGGCCGTCTTTCCGAACGAAAGCCCCTCATTACCGTTTACATAACGTTTTACGAAATTTCGATGCTAAAAACATCCCCGTAAAGATCTTAAGTTTCACTTAATTCTTTTTACAATTTAACGTAGCATATGAAAATGTCCATCTTTTTATCTTAAGCTTGCTTGGTTCCTTTTTCCACAGTTCTACATGGTTGGTCTTTGCAACAAGATAAGTCATTTGAAAGCCATCACATGATAGGACTATTAGTTAACGAATTATGTGAGAGTTGGTCCTGTTGGTCATATTTATAGCATCAATATCGGAACAAAGAAAAAAAAATCAGTTCGCTCAACTGAACCCATCACTCTACCGGTCGAATCTGCATCATTTCCAAAAACACGGCCAGAATAAAAATCTCACCAAACTGCTATAGGTTGTACTTGAAGATGTTGGTCCTATTTCTCTTAGATCTTGACAACAGTTTTGCTTATTTATGTACCGAGCCAAATGAGAGCGGTCTTCATAATCGATCCTATTCGTAAGCACTCACTCAACCAGCAAATACATCTGAAAACCTTTTAGTTTTTACTCCTTACATGACATTGCTATGGCTATAGCGATGTGTTCATATTTCAAAAATAGTGAGAAAAGTTTGTTGTCGAACAACTGTGTATTTTAAGATTACATGGCCTCTATTATGATTTCCTTAATCGATTCAGAATCTTAGACTGATGAGGAATATATAGATGTCCTTTGACATTCGATTCACATTTCTGGATAGTAGAAAAGCAATGACAAATTCTTTGCATTCTTTCGTAGTAGGTTTAGAGGAATAAAATATAAAAAAAGAAAAAACTATAAATAAATAAAATAAAAACGCCCTGAAATAAACTAATATCGTTAAAGAGAACGAAAAAAAGAAAAGAAAAAAAACAAAACAAAAGGGAAACAAAAGCCACATAAAGGACGTAGCAGAAGAAAGAGACTAAAGCCGAAATTGAAAAAAAAAAAAAAACCAACTGAGACTTAAACAAACATATTTGTGGAGCCACTTGCTGCCAGCAACCAAATAAACATTGAACCTGTCGGAATGTCTGACTACTACGTGTAACAATGAACGACAGAAAAGAAAAGGAGGGATGAAGCAAAATAATAACAATAGCAACAGCAAAGCTAGAAAAAGCAAATATTTATCGAATATTTTACCATTAAGTAGCAACAAGAAGAAGGTACATATCTAAAGAAATACATCTACGAAGATACACAAACACATGCGTTCGGCTGCATACACTTATGAGTTTGTTTTTAAAGCTGTGTCAAGTTAGAGTTGAAAGGGCAAACAAATAAAAAAAAAAAACACGAAAAATAAAGGAAAAAAAGATAAGAAAAACAATAACAATCCACTAATATTTAACAGATAAGAAGAAGAACAAAAAAAAAAAATTAGATAAACATATACGCACCCAGCTTATGCTTATGTACATAACAGAAAAAAATATTTACTGATATCCCTTTAGCTATTTGTTTTCACTTCATAGGGATGTATGTTACGTATGTATATAGTAATTGCATATGTAGTCTGAATACTTGTACATATTTTGCTATTTTGAAAATGCGCATAGAGACAATTTTCACATTTTATATATAAAGGGAACGAACGAAATAAATTCGACAACGTTGCCGCATTTGATATTGTTCCAAGCCGTCTATATTGCATCCGGTTCAATAATCATCCAATTTATTATCAGATAGTAAAAAATGACAAAGAAAAGAAACGCTGCCCGGGGCTTTAATCATTAAAGTAAGTAAGTATATCTCACAGTTATTTTATATATACATATATATACATAAATACATATATATATATAGACCAGCTTCTTAAATTAGTTGGCCTTGACAACGCCACTCCCCAAATTTGATTTTATATATCTCAATTGTTTCAGCTACGCGCCCATTTGATGCCGTTTCGGTTTTAGTGAAATTACATCTTAGAGGTATTTGTACACTTGTACATCTTCTTCCAAAAAAATGTGAGATCAGCACAGTACGGACCTAAACTGATTGTTCATTGGTAGTTTTTCCCGACCCCAGGTATAGTTTTAGTTTATCACACACTAACAACACCATCTCCAAAGCTTATAATTGGTTCTTTGATGTTTATAATAAGAAGAATGGGCGCGTTACTAGACCTCCATTTTTTGATACCCTAAGCTCGTAGCGTTCTTTTTGTCGATTTTTGTTTGATTGGTGACATTTTATCCGTAACATTCCCTTGCGACACCAAACAATTTCACGGGTTTTTGATTTAAAAAATTCTGCATGAGGAGGTAGATATCCTCAGACCCTATATATTGTTTTGTATTGGTATAATGCAGCAAATATATACATCTATCCTCTTTTTCTGGGCTATGTCTACTTTACTATTTCTAGATATTGTGTACCTATTTTCATGAATACCCGTTAATCTGACGGGTATGTTTTGTGGCAAAAATAAAAATAGGGAGCTGAAATTTCGGACAAATATTCCATGATCGATTAAAGGAGGAGGAGGAAGAGAGAAAAAAGAGATTTATTTATTTCTTCCCAACTAACTTCTTCACTGAGCACGCAAAGCCATAGTCGAGTCTTTTCCTTGAATTCCACGATTTAATTCAGCCATGGCACAATCGCCAACTAAGAACTCTAGAATCCACCGCCTTAAGGTGTCAGAGTGTGACAGCATGTTCTTGCCCCTAAGCTGAGGGTTTCCTAAATAAGCGTTGGATAAGATAGGAGAATCCAACGGATTTACCTCAAGTGAATATTTTACAAATGCGAATTTGCCCTAGGATTTTGTTCTTATTCCCTCTCTGTTTCTTAATAATGTCGATGTAAGGACACTTTGTACGTGAAAGAAAACCGCATTTAATGATTTGATGGCGGCAGCGCCTTGTGTCATTCGTTCTCCTTCATTGAGAGATCTGAAAACACCGGGCCACAAACCAAATTCTGCATTATGAGTAACATAATGAATCGATATTTTAAATGTAAATATTTAATGGGGTTGGACATGTTGGGTAAACTTTAACGCCAAAAAAAAAAAACACATAGAATGTATTCCCTGAGCGACTGGAGAAAAAAAAAACAGGAAAATTCCGTATTTACGAAAAGTGGTTTACAAAGGCCCAACATTATCTCAACATTGCTCAATCGCCTGTCACGACACATTTAAGATGTGGCATTTTCAAGATTAGCCGCACGCATTTGTACGTAGACGCAGTAAATATACCAGCTACTCCAATATATATTATACATTTTAAATTTTTCATTGTCCGAAAATATAATATACATTTCAAAAAAAAAAAAACCTTGGTTAGTGTTTTAGCGAAATTCGATTGTAGCTCTATTGTTTCCTGGCTATAAACAAATTTTTAGAAACGTAGTACGACTGATTTTGCAATTGTCAACACCCATGCAAACGGCCATATTTTATTGTTTACTGTACAGCAATTTTTGAAACGTCTCTTTACGATATCGTATTGCCCGCTTGTCGGGGCGATTTAAACAATTATGAATGGACGGTGCGCAAGTATCATTTCGCTTACTGAGTGCGTGTTGTGAAAAGTTCAACAAACGCTGCTAAGCTCTACATTCGTACAGATTTTGACAAGTTAACCTGCCAACAGAAATGAAATTTCCTCACAAAGTCTTACAAAAAAAAAAAAGAAGACAAAAATCATGCACATCTATAGTCAACCGCTTTGTGCATCACATGCCATGCTTAGAGATATGCTGCTGTCATCAAAAAATTAACTGAACTTTTTTATAGACTTATGAAGAGTCTTCATTTATTCTTCTATTATAAATCAACTTCAGCCCACTCATCGTCTTCGTAACGCTCAGATAATAATCCTTTATCAATTCATAATATTCAAGGCCACGATAATTTCAAGAAAATTTTCAACATAAATGCATTTAAATATTCACTCGATTGATCGATTATTTTCGGGTCGTATATAGAGCTTTAAGTCTCGTGTTCCGTAATGATGCGTACCATAACACCCGGATAATAAGATATCATTGTTTCATTGCTGTAGTAAACATTAAAAAACTTACTTTGATATGTTTACAAGAAAGAACACTTATAAGTGCTTCAGAATTGGAATATATTGACATGAAATTCTATATAGAATGCTAACGACATTACCATCGACTCATAAATAAAATAATTTGATGAGTGCATAGCACGCAACAAGCTTATATGAGAAATTCACCTTACTTTTTATTCACACATACACAATGAGCTAAAACGTGTAAAAATGTATTGAGAATTTCAAAGAAATTAGAAATAAACAAAAATTAAAACATTTTTGATGAGATTCGCTTCTATACTTCGAGATACTCTTGCTACTCTCAGCCGTGATGCAAACGCAAAGTAAACATCAAGAGTTGAATACTGTTTTTTTTTTTTTCGATTTTGAACGTTCTAAACAATCCAGCCGAGTCGAAAAAAGTCGCCCTTTTTGTAATTCGTAATAAAAATTTCCAAAAAAAAAAAAAAAAAAAAAAAAAGTGAAACTAGAGGATAATAACGTGATTTTATCTGTAGACTCTTTTACTTCGTATTAATGCGGATACATGCTTAGTTTGCTAGTTATCGCTGCTGTTAATGTCGCTAACGTTGATAACGTAAAGTAGTTTGTTGCCAATTTTATTTCAATGGGTATTAAAATTTTGCTTAAGGACAGATTTTCACTTTTTCTCTTTCTCGTTAAGAAGCGCACAGAAAATTATCATAAAATTACAAAAATATGCACAGAACACTATTCAGTGCTTCGTGCTGACTCTGCTGACTTATTTGTATCTTTAAAAGCATTTTGTATATGTATATATAGATAAGTATATCGTATGTAACTATAGTTACAACTTACCTGGTAAAAGTGTCGAACATATTCATATTCATATATACATATATATATATACATATATATATATACATATATACATATATGTATGTATGTATGTATGTATGTGTGTGTGTGTGTATGTGTGCGCGCGCGTGTGTAGATATAGACAAGTAATTTAAAATTTTTTTATTGTTGTTGTGCGGTAAATTTTAAAGCTGCAGATAATACAAATCCTTATACATGCATACACTTATATGTGTGCATTGCTGTCAGTTCGTTTTTATAATTTTTCATTTCTTCTCAGCTCTGCTCTCTGTTCCAACTGAAATGTTTGCTTAAGTATGAGTATGTAGAGTGCTGCTGGCTTCTTGCCTCTTTTTCTTTTTTTATATCCTTAAATCATGTCGTTTAAAGTTACATCTGCAAGCAAAAGAGAATAACCCACAAACAAATGTTCAAGTAAGTATTCAGAGGTATTCAGATAAACAATACAAAGAGAAATATAATTTAAACAAAAAAAAAAAAAAAAAAAGAAAAAAAGTTAAAACAAAAAACATTATAAAAAGATATAGACATTCATTTATATGTACTTACAAATATTTATGCACACAAGCATATGTGGATAGCAACGCATACGCGTAAGTACTTTTGCATTTAAGGTGTCAAAGATCCACATGGATACACATTTACACAATTTCTTTTTTTTTTTTTTTTTTTTTAAATAAATCCATTACGAAATTAATGCTTTCGGTGTTTTCCATACCAGTAGCAAAAATAACAACAGTAACAACAACGGCAACAAACAGTGGTTCTACAATTATGCTATTATCAGAGCTGCCGGTCAACCAAAGCAAGTGTACGCGCAACTATATCCACATTTTTAAACCGTCTATACGTGTCTTTAAATTCCACGCAGTCAGTGTTTATTGCTTTCATAATAATGGTGGCAGTAACAAAATCCACAAGACGTACGTACCTTTAAAAACGTACCTTTAAAAATATAGAAGAGAAGTTTTATCTCGATCTGCTTTAATAAAGAGATCGGAACCATATCAAGTAGAGGAAATAATTAGAAATTTTGTGAAGAACAAGTTTTTCTCTTATCGGTTAACATATAAATATGAGGCGTTTTAGGAAAAAGTCTACAGAGCTTTAGGTACAGGGCTTCCTCTAAATCCAAAGGCCTCTGAAAAATTCATCGGATGGATCGTACATTAAACCGGAGCTCGAGTGCTACTATAGTGAAATTATTAAAAATTTCTTATAGACAAAAATTAATATTACGAACATAAGATATCACATCAGATCAGTCACAAATTTAATGTAATTAATATGTAAAATTATGTTGCTATTAAAAAAAAAAAAAAAAAAAAAAAAAAAAAAATTGACAGCAAACTGGATAACTGAATCCCAATTTATGTGATTTGTCATTCTCGGATTTATCCTTCTTGCTTATGGGATGAACAATGCACCTATGAAAAAACCAGAAAACCAGAGTTTCTCAAACTCACCAAAATCTTTGAGGAGGGAAAGCACTGTAAATTTTTTTGTAATATTGACGTAATGGATGTTTTTTTGACCTTCACTAGCAGTAAGAAAAGTTTTCCTTGAAATTTTCCTTGAAATTAAGGCTTTTCGTCAAATGCACCGAAAAGACAACCGGTGCGAAAGGAATCTCCACTGGAAACTTATAGCCCAATAACTTGCGCACTGATTTTTTACCTTCCTACCTTGCACTAACAGATAGATATCTTTAGAAAGTCTCTCTCCTGATTTGCAAAATATTCTCAAACAACCACACCTTAGGGCGGCTTCTGAGAAAGAGTTGAACGGAACCAGTACTTTTGCCAAAAGAAATGTGTTTAATGAAAACGTTAATGATGTTAACGATCAATATGGCTGTAGAATTACACCATATTTTCATGTTCACTTCATTATTGAGGGACCCGTCAAGTCGAAAAGTCGGGCGATTCAAACACAGAATGAGGGAAATAATTAAAAACAAAGCGGGGTAGTTTCATGTCCCTGGCATTACAGACTAATGCAAAAAATTAATAAAAAATGTACATCCGAGAAATGTTGCCCACCTCTACTCAATATTCGCTTGAGTACCCGAGTAGGTAAGAACTACAACTAACTAACAGGTCAGTGTTCGCGGGCTCAAATCTCAAATGCTGTGGAGTTTTCTTTGGTTGTAGCTATAGCGAGTGCTCAGTTGGTAAAACGATAACACCTACCATCGCACTAGGCTAGCCGCGAACACTATTTCCCCATTTCTTTCTCTTTCCTCTTGTTTCTCTGACGATCACCGTATTATACGAATAGGATACATCTCCTGAGTGATTGGTCATATTAAAAGAAAAAAAAAAAAAAATACAACACAGTATCGAAATTTCATGTTTCTCTCTTTTCTAACAAAAAAAAAAAAAAAAAAAAAATTGTGGGTCTAAAAGACTTGGTTACAGCCTTGTAAGACTTTCTTACTTGTTTTTTTCTTCTTTTTGTTTCTAATACACTTTTATAGTGAAAAATGAGTTATAAACTAATCGATTAAAACCGTTATTCGTTCCTTAGAGATAATTCACCAAAGACCTATTTTTAAAGATTACCATACGAATGGAAGAAGTACGCAGAAGTTGAGTGAAATAAGTGATGATCAGAGGGAACGATATATTAAAACCAAATGTCGTTCTAGATAAAGTTTTATATTACATTTGTAATTGTGTAATGAACACATAGGTCGTTAGGACTAATGAATCTAATGATACGGGTGTGAAATTTAAAATATATATAAAATAGAAAAAATTAAAAACTTCATATATTTTTCTTGAATTAATTGCCAATGAATTCAAAGCAGCAACACGTACGTATTCGTATTGTTCTTCACCATGTTCAAATTATATTCGATTCAATTTAACCAATTAGTTTAACAAATTTACGCCTACACCTTCACTCAGTAGAGACAGAATACTTATATTAAAGGTAATTTATTTCCACTTAATTCCGATTTGGTCTCCCGAACACATTGTAATAAAAAAAAAGAATAAAAAAAAAGAATAAAAAAAAAAAAACGCACACCAGCCAACTAGCGTATGAATAAATGAATTCGAGAAAACGAAAATCCACTCACAAGAAAGTTAAGTACATATAGAGAGAGAGAGATAAATATGTGTATAAACACGTGCGTCGCTTAAATACGAATAGCAAAAAGTAAGCGTAAGGAAACTTTATGAACGACAAATGAAAAATAATTTTTCAACAAAGCGAAGCCAAGCAACAAATTTAAGGTTAATTAACTTTGACACCTTAAATGTCAGTC
Organism: Glossina morsitans morsitans; assembly: GCA_001077435.1. Classification (NCBI taxonomy): domain Eukaryota; kingdom Metazoa; phylum Arthropoda; class Insecta; order Diptera; family Glossinidae; genus Glossina; species Glossina morsitans. The sequence continues at coordinate 11,141 of CCAG010012275.1, forward strand.
ATTCTATTTATTTGTCTATACGTGTAGGTATATAAAATAAGGAGGAAGTTTTCACGACACACAGAACTGTATACACTCACAAAGTGTTTCTATAAGTTAACCTTTAGAAGAAATAAGACATAAAAATAAGAACAACAAAAAAAAAAAAACACAAAAAAAAAATTGAACAACAAAAGATTCATTACAAGCATGTACGTCGTATAAGCTGAAATTTAAGGAATTTTTGTGAGTATCAATATATGAGGTCTAGAAATAAATTCCTAGAACTTTTGCTGTAAAATTCAATTTTATTGAAAATATACTCGAAAGTTTAATAATCGAAGTAGCTACCAGCTAGGGTCTTTCGCCATTCGTTGGTTAACTTACGAGCCCACGACCTAGTCATCCACATATTTTCGCGCATCTCCAACTTTGCAAAGCTGCTGCTCTACCAAATATGATGTGCAGCGGTAATCGGAAGAAGAAAAGGTTAAAAGAGTAATCCATTTGCTGAAGAAATTCCCTGCCAGAGTTAAAAATCATTTCCTAGCTTGCTTTTGCTGAAAACGGACGGACAAATACGAATTTCATCGTTTTCAAAACAAAAATTGTTTCCCCGAAATTCCGCAAACCACTTTCTACACTGTTTCCTAGCTCATTGCATTTTCAGTCCAAGTCAACTGAATCGTCAATTGAGATCCATCTCTTTACATTATGATATACATTGAAAGGCGTCCTGTAAGCGGCTGAAACTTATACTGTGCAAGCATCAATGCCCACAAGCTCGCTGTAGCCAAAATTTCGGGAGAAAGTAATGCGTAATATGTTATGTATGGTTTACACAGTTTTTAAGTATGCGAAAATAGGGTTAATTTATATTAACAAATAAAGTTATGAAGGCTCCTATTAAGGTGAACCGCCAGTTCCATTTATATTACACGATAATCGTAGGTGCCCTTGTAAGTATCTTAACCGACCGATTGAGATAATTTGTGTGAATGTGTGTGAAGGCGACACCAAGTTGATTTTTTGCTTCCTTCGTGCCAGCAAAACTTCTAATAAGAGAAAACGTTTGAACGGACGTACCAAAGGCACAATTGGGGTAATATCTTTACCCAGGATATAATACCATCATATATATATATATATATCTATATATATATTCGTAATATATACATAATTAATCTTGGATCTTGCGCGCATATACTGACATTGAAGTGATGGTGTTAGGATCCAATTCGGAAGAAAGTTAGCTTTTGAGTCTTTCATAGTGAGTTTGGTATTGAAAGTAATAGACCTTCGATCTCCGTTGTGAATGGCAACAAAATGAATTCCAGTGCTATGATGATCGAAATAGTATTGTTGATAATAGACTCCGACAGTATTTGAGCAAAATTTTTTTCATCAAGATCAAGCGCTGTTTTATGTAGGCCTTAATTAAAAGGATAGCAATAAAAAAAAACAAAAATGCGTATATAAATTATATCGACTGCATAGTCCTGCGGAATGAAAGGAAGTTTCCTTAAAAAGTGGTTGGGATATTGTAATGCACTGCTGTAAACGTGATTGGTAGTTTAGAAGTAAAATACACCAACCCTTGTAGTCGTGTGCCGGTTTCAATTATCTAAGAGATTATCTGAGGACTAATTATGAACAAACCATTTGGTTAGTTTCAGATAGTGACTATCCCTTGGGTTATGACATCGGTTTAAAGAGCCAAACGGACTTGCTTTCTGAGGCACTGAGTGTTGCAGTACACAACTCAAAACAGGAATAATTTAAATGGTGCTTGTGCCATACTCTACTTTTTTTCAGAACAATACTTAAAAATGTCTTTCAATTTAAGATTATTTTTTGCTCCCGTACTTTGGATTTTCTTGTTTGTATTTTTTCGTTTGTTTTATGGGTTTTCTATGCTTGATTGTTTTCTAAATTTCTTGTATATATATCTGACATCTGGTGCAGCAATATGGTTTTTCGCAGTAGATATATGTTCTAGAAGGATCATCTCTAGTTTATTGTATATATGCTACAAGGAAGATATTTGTCTTTGTTTTTTTTTTTTTTATATCTAGTAAGGTAGTCTGGCTCTGTTATCCAGAATCAGGTCCTTAATATTTTGATGCCGTCTACGAAATTGTTTAAAAGCATTGGAATCATGACATGAAAGTCTATTTCAAAAGTAAATTAAGTCGCATTTTATTAGCATAAGACCCATAAAATTATTATAAAATTTTGAACTAGAATTTGCACAATTCGCACTCCGCATCAATCAAAGTACGTTGATAAAAAAAAGGAATACACTGCCTTTATGCAATTCGTGTTATTCAATTTTAAACTTACACTGATGATAATATGCTTACGCTCTTATGCTTTTAACTCATCAATTTTTAACATGAAAAATTGCTTTAATTTGTTTTTATTTAAGGACTACGTTATATACAAGGACACGAAACAAAAATTTTTTAAAATTCATTTCACACAAATATATATCGATTATTTTTATCTTTTTTTTTTTTTTTCCAATCTTAGTACATGTGCACTTAACTATTAAATATTTAATCAACCTAAATATGATTTACAAAATAACAATTCCGCCATCAGACGTCAACATTACTTAAGAAAGAAAAAAAAAAAAAAATTTCTCGGTGAAAAATGATTTATGTGATATAAGTTTCGAAACAGTTTTATCCTCGAGAAGTCAGCTTCCATAGAATATCTTTATATATAGTATTTTCGCGAAATATCATAAAACTTTTGTGGCATTGAGTCTATTTACAGAACATATGTGAAAAGCGAAAATCGAAAGAACATCACTCGTCAAAAACCTGCAATTTATACGTAATAAAGTTCGTTGTACGACTGTCAAGTGCCTTTAATTGCATCTTCAGGATTTTAAGTCGGCAAAAAATGCAAAATCTGTCGCACAAAACCAATCACTCAGAAGCTCAGATGAATCAAAGAAACTTTTCACCAACTTCTGTTGTGCATATTGGGAGCGGTGCTTTGCACAAAAGAGTTTTCTCTCTATTTCAAAAGTCGATTCAAATTCCAATTGATATAATATATCGTCCGTTTAAATTCAATGAATTGAAGTGAAAGTAACAAATATATAGCAACACTGCAGTTAGATAGAACCACACGATTTCTGGCTAGTGCCATCTTTCAAACGAAACATGCCAAAACATCATGACACTCGGACAATTAGTTTGCAGCTTGCTGTGGTTTTAGTGACGCTGCTTTCGTTATTCTCGAAACGATGCCAAACTCTAAATTTCGTTTATTGAGCAAATGTTGTTTTCGATAAGAAAAAATACCGCTAACAATCAGCATTGGCTTTGGCTGTCGAAAAAATGAATTTGTGTGGTTTGCAAATCTTGAACAAAGCCATATCGACACCGATGACACTAAACGCTCTAGTTGCCTGAATTTAGCAAATGTTCTAAAAAACATTACTAAAGAAAAGCACAAAATAGTTTTGAAAGACTGAAAAGTGCAGTTGTGTATGATAGCTGACATCCTAAAGGTACCAAAATGCAGCCCATCCACAATTTTGCATGAACATTCATCCCTGTGAAAGGTCTGTTACAAGTGAGTGCCGCGTTTGCCTCAACCTTTGACCATACACAAGAACGTGTTGGAGCCAATTAGCTGAAATAAATACGATTTTCTCATTGGATACAAAATAAGGAATCAATGGTATACTCGAGAATCGAATCAACAACTCGCCAATTAGCCGAGTAGACAGCAGCCGGCAAAATCCATCTGAGGCAATCAAAACGCCAAGAGTCGACTGGGAAAGTGATGGCGTCCATATTTTGCAATCATTTACAAACTCAACTATCTTGGAAAGGGGGGCAAGGGATCACTAATGAGTATCGCATTACAAATGCATTTGAATGATGAAATTGTGAAAAAACAAGTTCGAACGGAGATTTATTGAGTGACGCAATGCAGTGAAAAGCAAACAAGCGTTGAGGGCAAGCAAGCATTCTAGCTGGGCAATAAAATGAGTTCATCTTTTTTTCTTTTGGTCTGTCAACCACAAGAACGTATTGAATTGAAGTAACTTATTGTCGCGCTGACAGTGAACTTTTAATCTTCATCAACTATACGGAAATGGAGAAACTTGAACGTGAATGATGTTAACAGTTCCAGTGGTACTGAGAAAACATTACCAAAATTTTGAGTTACGACGGTCCCTCTAGAATCGAATTGAAGGTATTAGTTAACGTGCGTGGCATTCAGGAAGCGTGATTCCATTGTTTGCCCCAAAAAACGGCACTATGTGATCTTGGCTTCGTTGGCGCCATGATTCAACAGTAATTTCTTGAAAATGAAACCGAGTATGTGATGTCTCCCATATTTGACGTGGTTTTTTTTTTTTACATATAAGCCGACGTATTCCAAGCTTGGAAAACCCACGTTGTTCGCACTTCTGTGACTTAACTTATACTGTAATGTAGGGTCTAAAAATAGCAATTTTACACCGATATGTTTAGGTATTGTTCGATTCGAGTTACTGTTAGAAAGGGATTGTTACTGCTGGGAACCCAGACATTCATGTTCGAAATGAACTTTTTATTCATGTCGTTAAGTTCACTATAATTTAAGGCTCGGCTAAGCTTAGGATATACCTCGCGCTTTTTGTATTCACTTTTCTTTTCCGAACCCCTCACACAAAATACGTACTAACCTCTAACTATGCATACGGAAAACATGGAAAAAATGAGCGCTCCCTTCAACATACATGCACTTTAAATGTCACTGAACTTGTGCATCACGCAAATAGCAACGCTTAACAAACACACAACTATTATCCTTTTTACGATTTTATAGTGATTGTGCAAAAATTGTACGACGTTGTTCGCTTTAGTTGTAACCTCGCAAAACGAAAAGAGAAAACGAAACCTGAAAAGCGCTTAAACAGGTAAGCAAATGATATTCAGCGGCTATGGCCGAATCTTTTAGATCCTTTTACCTTTTTCTTAAAAGAAGCAGGAAAAAAACCATATTTCGATATTCTACAATATTAGGTGAGCGTATTCGATTTTTTCCATATTTGTACACAAGTTGGGGAACGTAGTTAAAAATTCTTATCGCTATATCTGTTACAATTTACGAGTGATGGCAGAAAATTCCAAAATTTTTGGCTTTCGAAAGCGAAGACAATCTCAGTTTATGTTGCACTCTAGGCGTGTTCTTTTGACGATTTCGCTCGTTTTCAATACTCATCTGCTCGGCATAATTTCCACTGCGTGTGCCAAACTTGAAGCCAATAACTTCATTTTTGCTGCTTGGAAATGGTTTAGTCATAGACAGTATAAAGATGAAAAGATGTATAAAGATGGATAGACTATAAGGGGACACGCCTAAAGCGACTCGGAATTGGGTACTGATGAGAGGGTACTAAGGATACCTTATAAAATCTCTGAAACATCCTTCTAGGGGTCGCAAACGTTTCGACGAAATGAATATACCCCTTCTTACTCGAGTGATAGGGGATACCAATATTCTGCAAAACTCTGATACATTTAGTAAGTGTAGAATTTTTCATGTATTGTAAGGTAACAATCGCGAAGGGTGAAAAAATATGTTAACGAATAATAAAAGTTATTGTAAAAGCTTCAAAGTTATAACGCAAAAATTTAGAAAACAAAAAAAAATTTTATTTCGTACCTTATTGCATTTCTCTAGAACAAGTTAACTCAAACCGCCCTCATAAGATATTGCTATGTATTTTTTAACCAAAGCCAAAATCACCTGAAACAGAAGCAATAAACTTAAGCCATTAAATTTTTTTAAATTCCAACGGATTAAAGATTAAGTCCCTCGTTCCGGATAACAGATCTGCTTTTGTAGCCCAAATGGCAAGATATTTTTAGACGTTGTCTGAAAAAATTCTGGAATATGCCACAAGCACCACTTACACATTACCGCAGTTTTTAGGTGTTTAATGCACTTCCGTGTAGCTCTCCAAAATCTAAATGTTCCTTTTACTACGTTTCTGTCTTTTAAAATCGAATAATTGATCCGCTTGAGCGGCCGAGTAAAGGGTAAAGGGTCTCGACTAAGAACTTCAATGGTCGTGGGTCAAATCTCAAGTACGGTAAAGTTTTAAAACAAGCCAATAGATGCTCAGATGCTAGCGCTTTAAGAGTTTAGTCTTCGAATTTATTTCTCTGGCTAAATTAATTATAATAATAATAATAATAATAATAATAATAAAATTGAATTATCATAAGGTTGCTTTCCTTGAGTTGATGGGCTTAAAACCGATGTCATTAACCAAGAGATGACCACTATCTTCCACCAACCGAGTGTTTTGTTCATAAATCGTTCTTAAGTAATCTCTCAGATAATCGAAACCGGGACACGGCTACAAGGGTTGGCATATTTGGTTTTTAAAATGGCGATTAGAGTTACACAGTAGCAGTAGATAGGTAGGAGTATTGCAAACATTGTTTTAAAGACCATTTCGCTTAATTCTGCCGGATTGTGGTTATTTCTTAAACTGTGTAGTGTACGATTAAGCGGTTCCTTTGTATTTAAAAGTCGAAAATAAAAAAAATACTTCCTTAACATTTTTAGATAATTATTTACCACTGCAGTTAATATAACTAATATATACATTTTTTTCACTTGTTTTTTAAGTTAAGACGTATATATCTACATGATACCATTTCTGCTGTCATAGCAGTGGGATTCATTCTTTTGTCATTCAAACTTTTTCTACTATCATAACCGGTTTTTACTATCGAGAATTAGGCCCTTTCTAAGACAATTTCGACTCTCTCTCTCTCTCTCGGGTTGGGTAGCTTTTACCGTGTTATTTGCGAGTTTTTCTCAAGAGAATCTGCTTCCGAATCCTACGTTTTATCTTGTGTTTTATATTTAATTTCTGATGTCTTATATATTCTACTCTTTATCATATTTCTTGCATCACATATCTTATGTCTTATACCGTATATATATATACATCGTACATCTAATATCGCATATCTTATATCATATATGATAGATCTTATAAATTATATCTTAATTCTTATATGTCACATGATATATCTTACATATATAAATATATATTATAGCTGATACCGTTTGTATCTTACGTCGTATACCACATGTGTCTTAATTCGTAAACTGCATCTTATAGCGCATTTCTTATATCTTACACCTTATATCGTATGTATCGTGTACTCTCATCTCACGTTGTATATTTTATATCTTATACTTTACATCGTATGTCTTATGTCTATGTCGTATATCTGATTTGTTATAAATTTCCCCTTAATTAATTGGAGGACAATCATGTTTGAGTTCGACTCAAGCTAAGCTAAGTTTTAATTGTTTAACAAAAATTTTCATTGCCTTATATCTCTCAAATTTAATAAGTAACTTAATATACCCCGTGTTGTCGAATGTCTAAACTATACAAAAAAAAAATAAATAAATAAAAAAAAATAAAATGCAGAATAAAATGCAGAATAAAATAAAAATGAAATAAAAATACCAGCACCAAATATCCTAACCTACTCTACTCGAGTGAAGAACACAATCAAGCCGTCGTTGTACATGCACAAACGTGTAGTGCAGAGTGCTAAAACTTGTTTTAGAACTTCTATTACGCGTGAGTGAATTTACATTTGCAATACACAAGTTAGCTGTCGGAAAAATTTTTAATACTTATGTCCTTAGAAGTCTTACGCTGTTCTTACTTCAAATGAATTTAATCATCATATGTTGCTGGTGCAATAACAGCAGAACAGAAATTACGTATAGTCTGAAACGAATTGGAAGCCACTGTCAGCGACAAATCTCATAGATTATAGTAAGAAATTTCTTTGACATTAACCATTTATATATCTATAATATTTAGGTATTATTTTGGCTTAGTCAAAATAATGACTTATTCTTCTTAAGCCCTCAGGTGAAACGTGAACGTTTAATTAGAAAAGCTGTGTTGTGATACCAAAGTCTAAAGCCTAAGTTCTGAAAGCTCTTGTAGATCGTTCGAAACGCGCTATTGCCTTGTAATTCGGTAACTAACTTGAGTAACTAACGTCTAGGCGAATTGAACACGTTTATATAGCGGTTAGTTAATCTACACATTCATGTATGTAAGCCTTTCACTCTTCGTTAACTGGCAGTTGTATACGTTGCCATGGAATTAAGTTGAGATAACTTATGAAAACATTACATACACTTTAGGGTTTTATTAAATCAACGAATTATTTTTTCTCCTCTTTTGTTCCAATTTTTTCTTCTTCTTCTTTATGTGTTTTTTTATTTAAGCATTTGCATTACCTGTCATCATAATTCTCACATGTTGGGTCGAGTTTTTCACTGCTTCTTTTATTTTGTTTTTTTTTTCCACCATTTATTGTTGTTATTACTGCAAATTTTTATTTACTTGATACCCAGCCCAATTTTATTAAGCTTTAAAGTGAAAAAATTGTTTTTGCTTATCAAATATTCTTTTTTGCTTGCTCTTTTCTATAAAATTCATTTTTCAAAGCTGAATTGTTGGGGAATTTATTACAAAATTTATAACAGAATTTCATGTGACACATTCATAACAGAGTTAAGTGAAAGAGCAAAAATAAAAGTATTGTACACTAAAACGCCCACAATTCGAGTTTATCCTCAACTAACTAACACCACATAAAAGTCACATGTATATGTCAGTATTATGTAAATTTTCTTTTTATTTAATAAGGACGTACTTTTAGTTTGGTTGCTTATATGCGTTTCGCGCTCAAATATTTCATTTCATAGTTTTGTTAGTTTATTGCGTAGAATGCAGTTCCGAGACAAACCAACCAACATTTTAATACATTTATACAAAGATGAACGTGCGTAAATGTATTTAAAGTTTTTCGTTACATTCGTTACAAAGAAACGTTAAATTTTGTTTATGTAAAATGTTTAATTATTCAAGCAAAATTTCCGAAAAGTAATTGCATGACTTTTCATAAATGAAATGCTACAGTTTACCCTTACAATGCTATTAACTATTAAATGCCCCCCGAGACCTACAGTGCTGTCATATACCGAATTATCACAATCACATCTCACTCACAATCATTGTCGTAATATTCAGAGAGCGAGGAGAGACTCTCCCGTCATGAGCATTATATATATATATATATATTATTAAGATTTCCGAGATATCACTCACATATCAAAAGTCTGGACTGGCGTCCGACTATAACTACAATGTTTTTCGCTAAGAGGGCGAGTCGTTAAACCTTATTTTCCAAACATTTTTACTGTATTGCAGACTTTGCCAGATAACAAGCAGTTATGTTAATATGACTTGAACTAGCAGCAAGTCTGAAATTTTAGTAATTGGACTAAAAATCCCCACGTAAACTGGACGCAGAACTAGGACTAGGAGTCGTGCACTTGACAAACTTTTTTCCCTAATAATGAGTCGAATCCCTTTACATTTCTTGATATGAATAAATACAACAACCGTTTATATCGAAATCTTTATTATGATAAACATAAACGGACTTTGAAATGCCAGTTAATCATCCGTTTACTTTTGCCCAACCCTCTGTCTGGATGCCTCTACAAGTACAAACAAGTATAAATAGAGCTACCTATTATAAATGCTTTGCCTGCCTTTCTGCTGTATAAGCGTGAAAATTATATTCCGTGAAAAACAATTAATGTGTTTCTTAGCAGTTTCAGTACATAATCACCGGAAATGGGACATATATACATTTACAACATGCATAAATTAAATTGGATTAAAAATTTTCCTTTGGATATACGCTTTAATCTCACAATTTGTGGTAAATTTAAAAAAAGCTATAAAGGCGGTTACTTGCCTTACGATGGGATTAGGTCGCAGTTGTTTACATTATTTAGCGACCGGCGATTGGCAATAACGTTCATGTACATTTACACATTTATATCATGTAATTATTTATTTAACATGAATTTTTCCAAAATTATTAAAACATAGACTAAAATTTCTCACATTTGAAAATGTCGAGGAGAAGTGTTTTCATTGAGTTATTTAATTGTTATATTAAAGGGAAATTTCCATTTTCGTGTTTATCCAAATACCTTGAAGCATATATCCGAGGATTGCGCGCATATGCTTTCCTAATTAATTTATAGGCATGGAAAACTACTGCTACTTACTAAGGGTAACTAATAAAGTAAACTTTTCTTTAGCGTAATAAGATTTTATTTTTATATCCATCACCCTAGGATGAAGGGTATATTCATTTTATCAAAACGTTTGCAACAACAACCAGAAGCAAGCGTCAGAATTTGATCGGTATCATACTATGAATCGATTTAAGCATGTTTGTTCATCCATCTGTCCGTCTGCGTAATGTCTATTGTAACTTCTCTCCTCGCTGCAAAAATGAAGCTGTCACCTCCAAGTGTGGATGAAACATTGGAAGTCCTTGCACACGGATTGATATTGAAAATGGCCACAATTGGTCAAAGGGCAAGCCCATACGGCACCGCGTGAGCTGACAATACGTCTGTTTTCCAAAAGAAATAAAACATTGGGTTTTCGTTTATTACTCATACTCTACAAAAGATAAATCTATGACAATTTGAAAGTATATTCTATGGGAGATGCTGTAGTACCTGTAAAAAATTGAAAAAATTTGAACACGACTACCCAATATTATGGCGTCTACCTTCTTGACCAGCGTCAAGGTCGGAATACGCCCAACCATGTCCGTCTGTTCAATTGTCTAATGATGTAACACCTGAGGTCAGCATTCCCCCGTTTGCAAAAATAAAGATATCGCCCACAAAGTTGCAAAAGGATTTGAAAATAATCAAACCCGGTCAAAGGACAGGCCTACAACGCCCACACCATCATACAATAAAAATTGAAAATGTCTTTCACTACGATATAAATTTGTACTTTTATTGTAAAAACTATAAAAAATCAGCCATGCCCCTTTAGATATTATAGAGTATGAAAATTTAGCTTGTTCCTTGTTTCCACTATCTTTAAGGGAAACGGTGATGAGTATAAAAGATTCGGTGCTTTTAGACAATATGGTAAGTCGAGTCAAGTGGTTGTCCTCTTTCCTCTCTCAAATTCATCATTGGGCACAAGATTCTGTTATCGTTATGCGGTGTCAAAAGGTTTTTCCAATCGATATTTGCCTCCTTGTCCTCTTACCCTTCGGTTCTTCGCGTGATGCGTAATACCAAATCTATGTTATCCATATGTTTCACAGTTATCTGCATTTCTTAAATATTTCCTTGAAATTGTAACAAAAATGCGTTTTCGATCGTACGTTAACGAACGCGGCATTACTCTACACAAACTTTTTTTGTATATAATTTTTCGTCCAAACCGTAAACTTAAACATACTCGCACTCAAAACATTTATATTTCGGACTAATGAAAACAAATGACAAGCCCATAGGCTCTGGTATTTACCTAAAACTCTCTATATTATCGAACATATAAGAGTAAGAGAGTTCCTTCCATTGACATATCATCTCATTGGGAAATTTCTTAGGTCACTTTTTCCACTTTTTATGCCATTATCGTGGCACTTCCACGCGGTTGCGTAATCATTAAGCATTCATTGCCGATTGCCAGAGTCGGTAAGAGAGCAGCACATGTATGGCCACAGAAAGATCATATTTTGACTATGCATTTTCTTATTTAATTCTCTTCTTCTTATTTAATTAAAACTCATCGGAGATCTTTCTTTTTTATCTTCAGCTCATCATATCATATTTGAATTTCCGTACGTCAGGTACAATTTTCTATTTCCACATTTGATGCTCGAGCAGTTTTCCGTATTCCTGTCCTGTGTCTGTTAATATTATCCGTTACATATCGATGTTGCTTTCCACCTAAAATGCATCATTTGCTATACGCTATTGATGTTATTTCTTTGGGATCTACGAATTAATTAGTCGTTGTTGCTTAGCTTATAAGTTGCTCGTAGTTATGCTTGAAATATGTTTATTTGCGCTTTCATCTAAGGCCAGTAATCGTTTACATATTAACTCAATTTAATGATGTACGCTCGTTCGTCGTCTGTTGCCAGCTCTCTCAAAGGCAAAATAGTTAGGTAAACAGTTCAAGTTTCGCAGAGCTATTTGTTGCTTGCACATGTTAGCCAGCATTTGCGATGCCTGCAATCCGTCGGTAATCAATTTTACTTCCAATATAAAAGTTAAGCAATGAACATTTATATAACGCGAAATTCTGAAATTTGGTATATGCTGTGTATGCATATATACGGTATATGGTATATGGTATATATATATATCATTTAAACATTATCGCGATAAAGGAAGCCTTGATGAAGATGAAATATTAAAACTCGCTAGAAAACCTATATTCGAGTGTATGGGGCCGAGTCCGCTACGTCTAAAAAATCGAAGAAAATGATATTTCGAAACTCTATAATATTGACTGGGCGTGACCGACTTCTTTCCATTCTAATATAGTTGTAGTAGTATCACTCATTAAATATACAAAATTTGTATATCCATCACCGAAGGGTGAAAGGCTATATGTGAAAACGTTTGCAACACCCAGAAGGAGGCTTCAGAGACCCTGCAAACTATACATCTTCTTAATGAGCATCAAATTCTAATTCGATCTAAGCATGTCCGTCTGTCCGCCTGAGCGATGTCTGTTGTGAACATTCGTCTGGCCGCAAAAATGAAGCTATTGACTTCATATTTGGCAAAAACATTGGAACCTTTTGGACGCCGGTTAATGTGTTGAAAATCAGTCAAATCGGTCGAAGGACATGCCCACTGTATTACGTAAGATGAGAACAACTCTGCTTTTCAAACGGAATAAAAAAGTGTTTTGTGTGCACCTTACTCACAAACGACAACGGGATAAACGTACAAAAATTTGAACGTATTTGAACGTGTAGGCGATGTTGTAACAAATATGGAAAAAACTGACCACACCCACTCAATATTATAGTATATCAAAATTAAATTATTTTTTCAATACATTTACAGGGCACAGAAACAAGTTCCAAAACCCCCATAAAGTGTATAAATTCTTGGCCAGTTTCAAATTTGGAATGCAGCATGTACGGCTACTCATCTGTCTGTCTGCCAAACTCTGTATTATTTGCGGGAAACATACTTCCGTTAGTGAAACTGACGATATCGCTTCACTTTCGCAAATTAAACCCAATTCTCTTTTTACACGAATTTTTTTACACGAATTTGATTTAACACGAGTTCAAAAGAAAAAAATTTGTTTTTTTACACGAATTACTTTGTTTTAACACGATTCTATATTTATGAATTTCAGATATAATTCCCTTTTTCCAAAGTAGAAATTATTTTTTATAAAATATTTAATGAATTAAAATGTGTAAGCACGAAATAAATTAAGTGAACTCTAACGAGAACTTTTTAATATTGTTTACAACTAATTCTCTTTTTACACGAATTTATTTTTACACGTATTTTTTGGGAACGTATCTATCGTGTAAAAAGAGAATTATGTGTATATTGCAAACTGTGAACTGGCGCACTTGCTTGAACAGATTCAAAATTTGGTACTGACCAAGGATATATATATGCTTCATGGCTTCATGCTTTTTAGCATCCTTCTTGGTATTGCAAACGTTTTGACATGTTGAATATGGTCCCTTTCTTTAGTGGTGGGTACAAAAACAAACAGAATATTGACCATATCACATATTACTCATATTGTAGGTAAAAAATACATTGGCATTACTTTACTAATTGTGGAGAAATAGATTCAAGATGAGTATAGTTTTCGCTCCCGCTCTTTTCATACCTTACGTAGCTGGTTATACAGTTTTGGCGAATGCATACAATATTTATAAGGATTTGAAATAGACCCTATTTTTATTTTACCGATAGATTCAGAATTCCAAGTCGATATAAGTTTATCTGTCCGTTTGTCCATCTGTGTTCTTGTTTTCATGAAAATTAGTATTTTGATGAAACATTGGCATTGATTTCCTAACTCATAGACGAGAGATCTTGAAAATGGGTTGGATCGGACCTCTTCTTCTGTATTAGGCGAAATGCTGTATAACATTCAATGGTAGAAAGTGGCCGACTGTAATGTTTTACTTATATTTTCGTCATCATCGGAGAAAACGGGCAAATTAGTTCCAACATTTCTTTCAACCGCACTCAGAGCTCCGCATAAAAAATCTCTTGAAGTATACTGTAAGAGTGCAAAGGAATCAGAGCCTTTTTGTCAAAGCAATTTTCTATAGTGAAAAATTGAAGCCCGACAAATGCAATTTTTCAGTTATTTAGGGCCCCAGATCAATTTTAAGAACAAGCAAGGAAAAAAAACTTTACCATATTCCAAGTAAGGTTTTTATTTAACACAAATCTTTTTTATATTCAGCTAATAAATCTACTTAAAGAATATCGATTTGTTTAGCGCACGACCTAATTAACATTAATGCGTTTGTAAATATATTTAAAGTGCAATCAAGATTCTTCCCAAAGGCGCATATATATGACTTACTTTTTACTTCTTTTAGGTTATTTAAGTTTCACTAAACTGATGGTATTAATAAATATCTTCTCAAGTGATTGTATGTAAACTCTGATCAAATGTTGAAAAATGCACAAAAAGAGGGACATTAATTAATGATTTCTTATAATAAGACATGTGGTTCACTCTGACAGTTGGCAATTGTCGTTTGTTTTAGAGGTGTCATGGCATACAAACGAACAAAATGTGTTAGCTTAACAATCAGACACTTCGTTTCGAAGCACTGTTGGCACCAACACCAGTTAGTCACTTAGTCGTTCAGTCAGCCCGGCAGTCAACCAGCCAGACTCAACAAGTCACTTAGCTAGTCAACGAGTTAAACCATCCGACACCAACGTCTGTTGAACGTTTATACTTATAAAAGTAATTAATTAGCGCAGCGTATAACGCGTCAACTCAATATAATAAACAACACTTCATCGCTAAGCATATGAATATATGTATATATATATATATATATATATATATAATATGTGTGTGTGTATTTGTAAACAAATAAAAGTTTACAAGAGTGGCACGAAATTTTGATTAAATAATAGAAAATTTTCTTTCACATTAGCTCTCTCTTTAAGTAAAAAATTTATACCCAATTATAAACTATAGTCTATGCATAGACGTTTATGCAAACATAAATATAAAAAAAAAAAACAACAAAGAAAGGTTCAGTTTCGAAGTCCTCTACAATATCTATGCAACTATATATATACCAGCATTCAAATGCATAATTCTGAACAATATTAGCACTTGTGAGCACAAGTACGTTTATTTCACACATAGGCACACAAAGGCACATAGGCACATTCTAAGGAGGAACGCTTGTGCTCATAGTATGCACCTTACGAAGCCATACGATGTGTACAATACGTAGACTACAGATAAGTAAAACAGTTCAACCAAAAAAGTGTGCGTAGGCTTTCTTGTCGAAATGTGATAAATAGGAAAGAGCTGAAGAACGTATCTACGCACAAAGGCATATATCAACTGTGTAAACTGTACAACGAGTTATGCTCATTTCAAATTCATACATTACGAAGAAAATATTTGCTTACTTTAACCTGGACTGGACAGTTTTAAGAGTTTTGCAAATGGTAGAGTCAAAGCAACTATGTATTTCTAGAAAGAAAGTTTTATACAATGTTAGCTCTGACACGAACGCTTTGAGTTACGCTAAGGTTGTAAAACTTACAAGGAAAGTTCCCTTTGTTTAAAATTTGATATATCACGGGATGCTATCCGAATTGAAACCCCATCAGACCAATACCAATATCGTTTATTTCAAAATATATTCGTTTCCTCTCTGGAAGAATCCATAGTGCAGTTAAATATCTATCTTAGTTGGTGAGATGTTAAAGAATGTAATTTTCCCGTCAATAGACAATAACTCTTGAAAGTTGCTCAAGATTATTTGTATTCACATTTCACAATAAGGTTTTCGAAGTAACACAATTATTATCATTAGCTTACTTAGACGAAAACTTTTTTCATTTTATTCATTTATTCTAATAATTAAAGTACAAGTGTTAATTAACGTCAGACGGCATTTGTGACGCTGTCATGTCGTTTCCAACATCAAGGTCTAATAACTAAATAAATTGCTCACCTAAATAGAAATCTCAGTACGTACAGTGAGTGATACATCGACTGCCTTTCGATGCCTTTGCTATGAATCCAATATTACAGTGGAGCAGGCGATAGACATTCGAAGAAAATAAAAAAGACTTTATCATTGCAAGAAAGCAAGTTTCACTATAAATCTTACCACGATACTTAAGTAATGTGCTTAAGTTCTGTGCAGCGGATATGTGCTTCTTGAAGAATGAAAGAATCAATCGCTAGAGATAAATCCTCACGAAATCCACATCTGCCAAATAACTTGGTCTTGGTCTAAAATTGGGAAGGCTTAGCAAATAAATATGAACTTGTTCTGATTATCTTATTATTCCCAACAAACATAGAAAACGATGCTGTTTCGAAAGTTATGATAAGGTTGTCGATTAAGCTTACAGTAAAGTGCTGGCCTTATCGAAGGCAAGAAAATAAAGTTCATTAAAACATTGCAATAGAAAAAGATCTCGCCATGAACCGTGAAGTTAAAATTTGTGCTGTACATTACACAAACTAAAAAGTGACAACGGAATATAAACAAAATCTTGAGTTAAGATTCTAATAGAATTTTTTGATCTCTTAGGGCTTAAAGTAATGAACGAATATACAAGAAAAACTACTACCTGGAATGAGCATCGTTTCATATGATAAATTTTCTTTTTCGGCTCGACCATATATATATTACCTTCAAATGCATGTATGTATGTGCAGAGTTCTAAACAAATTAAACAATTTCTGGTTTTACATTAAACTAAGTTAAAAAAAAAAAAAAAATGTTCTTTTTCGTTTTTAGAGTTATTTGTACAATAAACAAAACGCACACATAGCCTGAAACTCGAGGACTACATAGAGTACAACTTAATTTTACCTCATCATTTTTTCGTTTCCGGCCAAAACATTTGATGATGTTAACGTTGCGTGTTTCACGCAAAACTGCTACCTTATATAACTGACGTTGCTACATAGCCCACAACAATTATAACAAATAAATCCACATTCAGAATATATGTATGCATCTATGTGTGGGCAACATTTTCAAGAATAAAAATGCACACATATATATTTAAAAGTCTTTAGGAACAACGAAATCATAATAGCAATGCAATGCTTTAATAGACACCCAACTGAATTTTTTGTAAACAATGAAAGAACAACACTCTCTTCCCTCATGCAAAGCAATAAGAATAACTGAATAACAACAATAACAATAGAAAAACATTATCAACAAACTAAAAGTAATACAATATATAAATATGTATACACATGTGCACAGGCATATGCATGTACATTAGATTAAAAAAATATTTTCATTAAATTCCTTAAGTGTTTCTGTAATAACTATTTTTATTTTTTTTTTTATTAACGTAAGTAAAAAGAAAGGCTATTACATATAATTTTATGATCATATCCACTAAAGGAAAGCAAAACGGCACTCACGAATACCTTCTGCATCACAGGCACATATTGAAGACCTCACAGTATGAGTCGGTAGGTCGCTGCAGACTATACTCATACGGCCAAAACCCACTGAAGAAAATATGAAGACTCTGGGTAATTGTAATCCAAGGTATAGTCTAATGGAGAGAGAGGCAGAGAGAGAGAGAGAGAGAGAGCGATAATATGTGGTTTTCATATATACTCTTAGTCCTTAAAACTGTGACGTGCTTCAGGGCTATAGAAGAGGAGGAAACTCCCCGCAACATTAGGAAGCACAGTTTCGCTCATTAAAGTATTAAGACATTCTGTATGAGTTTTATTATGTACATGCGGGAAAGAGGTGTAGGTCTGCCTTCAAAATAAAACGGACGACGAGTACGATTTCTCGACCCGACCGAGAGAACGCTTTAAATTTTAGTGCAGTTTTGAGTACGAGTTCGAATTTCGATAAACGCTTCAATGTAAGTAAAGGAGACTTGTGCGAAATATGACGACGACCCCTAGTAATATCAGAAAAATCTTAAAAGATTTCTTTTTTTTTTTTAGTTTATTCGGATCATCATCGTCATTTTCAATCACAGTTTGTCGTTAACCTTTGCATACAGTCAAATTTCCTCATTTCCGAAAACAGAAGTAATTTTTTCGCTACTAAGTGGAATCTTCAGATGATTTAATTAGATCGGTGGAAAGAAACGAAAGAAATATTAAGAATTACAGCTGGACTTTATCAAAGCAAAGTATCGGTTTGTAAACCTTTGTTTACGAAATTTTGTCAATACGCGGTCATCGGATACATGAAAAATTTAGATCACCATCACCAGTTTTCTGTTTGGAAAAGTTTCTAAGCCAATAAAAACATCTTAAGTTAGGCTACGCGTAAGAGAATCATTTTAAGAATCAACAGAAACAACTTTTTAAATGCAATTTTTGACTTGCACATAATTTCCCGTAATCTGTGTGTTACGGCATTTTGTTTATTCGGTCATTTTGGAAGTTTTACATAAATATTTTGTTGCTGTACAACATAAGAATTAATATTAATACAAGGTGAACGCTAAATATTCATTTCCTGTTTTAACACCTGAAAGTAATCGAAAATCTGCCACTGACGCTGCCACTGCTAGTGTACATAATGTATACTAATGTGTACTATTAATGTGCATAAAACATACTAAAGTAGAAAAACGCTTAAAACATGCCACAAAATAAAAAATTTCAAAAAATTGCATTTATTGCACAGTAAAAGTATTATATTTTTCAAATTATCATCATTAATATTGACCGCCTACAGCAAATATATGTCGTTACTTGAAGTTTTGCATAGAACATCGAATAATAACAATAATAGTGCAATAAATAACACTAGTCGTACTAAGAGCACTAACACCATTAATAGTAAGTAATAATCGTATCAATAGCCAAAGTATTACTAATAGTAATAAAGGTACTAATAGGACTAACAGGACTCTTCCAATACGAATATGTCTAATATAGTACCGGTATGGCCAATAAGAAAAACTGTCATGATGGCGTCAATAGCATTTGTGCTAAGCATGATAATATTAGTAGCATTACGAATAGTAGTATTAATAGTACTATTAGTACTAATAATAATAATAATAATAATAATAATAATATTGTGAGTGGTTCGAATAGTTATAGGTATTAGTAATAATGGTGTTAATAGTACCAATAAGATTACCAGTACTAATGGAATTAACATTAGTGTTAGTACGAGTGATAAGAATAACTTGTATTACATTAATAAATTAAAAATAAATTAATAAATAAAATAAAAGCGGCAGGTAGTACCAGCGGGACTGCAGAACATAGGTGTGACCCCGAACTGTAAGTTTGTGAAGTAATTTGCATTTTTCCAAAGTATAATGCATTTATGGTAATCTCTTTGTTGCGTCTGATTTGGGCCTCGATATTGATACTTTGTCGTATCGTGAATCTGTTAGTTCAAGTAGTGAGTTTTGTTTCCGCCGCGTCTTTAATATCAGTAAAATATCCTCTAGTGTGTATCCTCTACTTGTAGTTACAATAACTATTCCTTCAAACTATTTCCTTCAAATATGTTTTCCATCATGAATAATATAAAGATAGAGTTTTAACTCTTATGTGCATATTGTTGCCAATTTCTACATTCCGGCCCCATTTAATTTTACAATTATTTTACAATTTATTGGAATGTAGAGAATTGGCAACAATATGCATTTAACGGTTAACAATTAATTGCGTATTTCGGATGTTTCTTCTACATTGAGGGTAGAAAATAGCGCTTTAGGTTTAGGTATCACACACACATCACGCATCATTTTAAACATCTTCAGAACTTATTCGATCAATATCTGAATCTTTGCTTTTTGTAAAATTGAAATAAATTTAAAATGAGATTGAAAACTAGACTTTTGTTGATTTCTAGTACAAAAAAAAAGAAGTGAACTTTCGCAAATTTATTGTTTTGCTATTTTACATACATATATGTGTATGTGAATGAATAAATTTTTAGAAGTTTATCAATAATATTTTTGTTATTCTTTCTGGAAAAGAATTTGAAGCCTTCTATGATAATACGTTTTTTTGTTAACGTGACCTTTTTTAAAGCTAATCAATATTCAACACAATTTCGGACAATGAGAATAAGTTTCTTAAGACTTTTTTGGACAATGGCTTAAGCAAACAATAAGCACAAAGTACCGACAAATAACAATGAATACAAGTAAGAATTAATCATAATAATGGATCACAATGTAATTTATTGTGAAATAATCAGAGAACGAATTGAAAGATTTCTACTAATTATGATATCCGATCCGCAAAAGGGGGAAAACAAAAGAAAAGGGAATATAAAAATGTAAAAAAAAAAAAAAAATTTCAGTGAAGTGGATATACTTATACATATAGAACGCGAAACGTATATATAACGATGTTTTAAGTCACAAAGTGCTGCAAGATTTCAGCGCATAAATATATACGTATATCTGCTGCGTAATGTACAACGTAATTTACCAACCACTAGACACAGAAAATCGTCGTATATACCAAAGCAAATAGCATACGCATGTCTCTCATTCCAAACATAAGTACTACACTACTATATAAGCATTATTGCTTATATATGCGTACAGTTTGTATAGTTGTGATCGGCAACGTCATTACGTTTGTTACGGTGAAGCATTTTCAATCAGGTCGCTACTAGTAGTGCGTAGGGGGGTCTTCAAGCTGACTGACTGACTGACTGACTAACTGATTGACTGAATGACTGTCTGCCTATCCTGTCACGATGATTCAACAATAATTGGTTGAAAACTTGAGCAAAAGTTGTTTGTACACATTTTGCATGCAATAAAAGAATACAAATACAAGTTACATAACCACCACCCACATACAATTACAGACTAGCAACATCTCTCTATACGTCTCGCATGCCAAATATAGGAAATATATATTTATTTATTCATATAACTCAGTCAACACCACCCGTAATAATCATTATCATCATCATCATCATCATCATCATTGTCATCATCATCATATGCATGGCAGAGAGACTCACCCGTCAGTCTTTTGTAATCAAAGCTTCCCTTCAGTTTTTTCTTTCCTTTTTGTTTTCCTTAACATTTTTTCCATTAAATTAAAAGAAAGAAAAATTCATTAAAGTAATTTCCTGCATATAACGTGACTTTGTTAACGCTTACACATTTATTTTTACGCATTCACGATATTACACGTGTCACAAGTTTTTATTCAAGTAAACCAAAAAAAAAAAAAAAAAAAAAAACCATACGATCTCTAGAATCTTTGGTCGAGACATGTTTGCCTTTGCACAATTTGATCGCCTATGGAAGCTTTTATTGCCTAATACAGTCTCTAAGACAAGCTAACATATTGAAGCAAAGAATATCTACTTGGCTATCTATACCTTATAATGTCGACTAAAAAAAAAAACAAAAAATTCTCAACAACTTTTCCATTAAAAATATCCCCAAAATTATATTATCTGAGAAGAAATGATGATTAATGAATGATATATATACATGTAACCAAATAAATAAATAAATTATATATATATATATATATATATGTATGATGTAAGACTACATCAGCATATATTATGTATTTAAAAAGGTGATCATAACTGTGAACATATCTAAAATTTTTCCGGCCATTAGACGTGTCTGCAGGATGTCGATGCGAGATTTCTCCCACCGTCATAGTAAGTAATGAAAACTTTTTGAGGCGTTTCCTAATCGTATCTCGGAAGAATTTTGCTTACATTTCAAATGCACTCTTATTAGGTCTTCGTCTTAGGTTAGGTCTTAGAGCTTCTGGGTTTCGTGGACGAGAAACTTAAACAAATGAAATCAGCATTGCACCAAGCTGCTCTGCATTTCTGATGAATCATTGAAGGCGTCTTTGACCTAGAATTAGCGTGATAGAAGTTCAAGCAGTTTCTATTGGTCAGTTTCGGACGGTTTACTTCTGTATCGGGCTGTAGTTGCATTATTTGTTGAATAGAAAGCAACATTTATCTTCTGGACAGCCCATTTGGCCCATATAGACCATAAGACACGATTCGATTTCAATGCCGCATATGCGATGAAGTACATGGGGTCAGCTCAGACTTTGTCACCCCTTGTATCGCTGTATCAAAACTGAACAAAGATATTTTTTTAACCTTATTCTCTCGTATCTGATTAACTTTTCTTCTCCGCTTATTATCAACATTTTCAAAAATTACGCGCATTCTCCTCGTTTTATCGGCAATATATAGGGGTAACCTGGTCCATTAAATTTTTCACTTGTAATTCATATTGCACCCACATATAGTGCTTTTTATACCCACCATTTTGTTTTTTTTCCATCATATATGTAACATTTAAAAGGAAGCTTTAGAGACTCTATAAATTATATATATTCTTAATCAGCATCAAATCCTGATCCCTTGTTTTAGCCATGTCTGTCCGTCTGTTCGTCTATGTGGTGTGTGTTGTTGTCACTCTCCCAGTCGCAAAAATGAAAATATCGACTTTAAATTTGGTACAAACATTGGAAGATTCTGCACGCAGGCTAATGTTAAAAATAGGCCAAATTGGTCAAAGCAGAAGCGCGCAGTAGAGCGTAAACTGAACGCAACTTCGGGATTTTTAACAAAACTTTTTGGATTTTTGCTCGTTACTTGGAAATTCTTAAAGTTAGCAGGTTGAAATTTTCCACATTTAGATTACGAAACACTCTACTCTTTACGTCTGAAAGTAGAAAGAGTCGGCCATGCCCATACAAAGTTACAAGTAATTAAATTTTATTTTTTTCACTCTTTTGAGGTTTTATGCTTGTTTATCATAAGGCGAACAAGACAGAATGTTTGAAACTATTTTGTGTACTCCTCAAATGAAGATGTATTGTCCGCCTAAAAATGGGTTAACTTTAAAACGAGTATCGTGGTAGATACCGCGATTAAGTTTTTCTTAATAATAACCGAGCGATATGGGTTTCAAATAAAAGAAATTTGGAGAGTAGAAAGCGAAAAGCATAGCGGTGGGTATGCGAGATTCGGCCCTCGCCGAATATAATTTTCTTACTTGTTTTTTTTTTTTTACCCAAGCCAAAGCAAACGGTTCAAAGGTGTTCTTTTTTCAATATTTAATTCGGCTTTGAAATCGTAAGGTGAAATGTAATGATTGTCCTTAGTATTTAAAGAATTTCATCAAATTTAGGATCGATTGGCAACCGGTTTATTGTTCGCGAAATCGAATAAACTCGATCATAATTTGCATAAGTTATTTGAAAACAATGTTACGACGACGAAGGATTTTTCATTCAATAGTAAGCAAAATGCATACTTCATCGACAACTTTGAACTCTCCAGTTCTTATAACGGGTCTATAATCTGTTAAGATTTCATCTTTAGTGGATATCGGAAACCAGGAACCGGCCCAATACCTTTCAATCATGCCACTTCTGAAAGTGGTCTCGAATATGAATCCATTCGGCCGTATCCTCTCGTCACACTAAAGCTTAACTCATAATTGACTGCCGTAGGCACAAGATCACAATTGGGCAAACTCGCTACAAATCCCAGGAACGTTTTGGACACAGAGTTATTCTCAAGAAAATATTGCTGCCAGCTTATTTTTTAATGGCACACAATGTTCTCGACCAGCAAGTGACCCAAAAAAGGCTGCCTATTGTAGAGGTGGTGGAAGGCAGACGTAGCTTTCAATTTTATTTATGTAACTTTGATAATTTTTGTGAGAAGAAATAAAGAGAGAGAAAGAGAGGGGGAGAGAGAGGGAGAGAGATTGTTATATAATCAACCGTCTCTTTCTCCATTCAAACTTCTTAATACGTTTCATATGGAATTTTCTTGTTAAAAATAAATTTCTGCTATACTAAGATTTAGGTTTACATCGTTCCATCTGTGGTGATTACGAGAAAAAATCCACATTTTATAAAGCAAAAAAAATTCTTTTGCGATTAAAATTTCTTTACATCAATTTATAATACTTTCATAAATATCCTCATCTTCTGCATAATAGTTTGCCAACATAAACAAATAAATGAATTGTAAGGAATACAACAATAAATGCTTAAAGGATTTTAGTTTACTTAGAAAATGTTTACATTGCATGTTGTTTTATTTTCCTTACACATGCATACATATCTCCCTAGGACGTGAATGATGAAGATTATCGAACACATTATTATAAGATTTTCGTAGCATCGTAGCAAAAATAACAACAATGCTGTCATAGTCTTTCTTATGCATTTTTGCAATTTAAAGATTCCTAAGAGAGAGAGGGAGAGAGATTTTACTTTAAACGAGATCTACTGCAAACGATTGCTCGACCAGATAAAATCGATTTAATTATTGGAAAAAGCAAAAAATTTTCTATAAATTTTGCATTTCATTAAAGGTAAAATACATACAACATACATATAACTCGTAAATTATGATGATGACAATGCTAATGATGATTATGAATGTTATTAAATAATTTAAGTTTAATATTAAACAATAGCAATAAATAAATGTTAAAGTCAATGTTAAGATTTAATGATCATTTTAAAGCTTAACACTCGATAGTCGGGGAGAATCTGAATTTACGTTCACTAAAGATGAAGATGATAATAGTTTAGAATTCCTCAAAATGAAAATCATTCACATTCAATGCATAATTTTCTAAATTTCTAAAATTATATTTCCCTGAGCACTACATCATTGGAAAGTCTTACTACTGAATTTGAAGTTGCTCTTAACAAATATTCGTCCTTTTATAGCAAGTCGAGGAAAATACTTCTGTATCATTCGTAAGCTTCCAAGCCTATCTAACATCTCTATTTAGTTCCTTAAGAAATTTCAAGATAACCGCAGCCACCCCAATATTTCAGGTACAGGTGAAGATATCATTTAGAGATATTTTAATTGTACTGAAAATTGAAGACATAGACACATGCGAAGAAGAAATTTTTTTCCATGACAATACTGGAAAGCTTACTGGTAAAATGGACTAATAGTAGTCCTAGCTTAACCGGTTTCCTCTTCAGATATTGCAACTCCTGGTTACCATGTCCTTAAATCGAACAACCAAAGTAATGAATGTCTGTACACATTGTCTTTTGTAGAGAAAGGTCAAAATCGAATCGAATTTAATCGCTGTGTACATTGTTGATTCGCGTTGCTTTTGTTATTTTGATCAATAGATGCCGCTGATCAAAATACTTGCAAGCATCTATTAATTATTATATTACTTAAGTGTAGTTTAATTTTTCTAAACTTCGCTTCGGTGAAAGCTTTATTCCTTAAAAAAAAAAAAAGGCTTAGAATGGGACCACCGTTTGCACATATTACTGCGTAGACACAGAACAGTTCGTCAAACTCGAAACATTAAGGTACTGAAAGATTTGGAAATACGATAAAAAAAAACCTTGTGGAAAATCCTCCAACTAAATATCGTTTAACGCAAAGACTCCCTTTTTACAACCATTTCTATTGCAGTTTATATACTAATCGCGCGCACATGCACGCATACACACACACATATGTAAGGTAGATTTTGTGCTCATTGAAAATGTTTAATCTTCTCGCTAGCAAATGCTGCTTGTTACTAAATATGTACTCGTATGTGCGGATAGAAGAAAATTTACTTTTTTTATGTAATTTTTGTATTCATACAAAACGAAAGGTAGGAATTATTTTACTAAAAAATAAAAAGAAAAAAGCGGTAAATTTTTTTTTTTTATAAGAAGTAAAATTTTGTAGCAGATTTTCATTAATCTCAAATAAAATTTATAGCTTCTACACATGTTCAATTAAGACGTTAAACGAGGGCAGCGTCATCATTGTTTTATGGTGACATACATACACATTTTATTGTATATCGTTGGATTGCGGAATTAACTATACTTGAAGTAATACATAAAAATGTATGTATGAATGAATAAATGTATGAGCGCATTTGGTTTCTACAAAATAATTTATGGCCATATATGAGCTGGCACTTAATTGCATATTTGTTAAACAAAAACAGAAAGAAAAAGACCGGTTTCTTTATCAAAATATGTACGAAGTACGGCATACGGAGCAGAACTTTAAAAATATTTCGGATTTTTAGTTTCGTTTAAATATTTAAAAAATTTCAACAATAGCAAGAAAAGTAAAAACAGCAACAACAACAAAAAAATAAAAATGAATTTATTCATTGTTCTGCCATGATTTTCAGTTCAAGTCTGTAAGCAAAGAAACGTAGGGTCAAAAAAGTTGCAGGAATTGCGTTGTAAATGCATATGCAAGTGAATGTAGTATTTATGCACACATACAAATACATACACATGCGCATATATTTTTTATTCATTTTATCATTTTCATCATCATTATCACATACATGATCTCTCTTCAAATAGATTTCATACGAACCAACAGAGTTGCCCCCTACTATTCCAATTATCAAAAGAACTGTTTATAGGGTCTTGTACAAGAAATCGTTTTAAGTCGTTAATTGGAGACCTTTTCATAGCGCATCAACCGATTCATGTTGGTATCTTTATCGTACCTTCTTCACATATCACACTTGGGCATAAGAGAAAGTCATATGAAAATACGATGATCAGATATTACGGCAATGGGTGAATTTTTTCCCAAGAAGAAAAAACCTTACAAACAAAAAAACTCATTTGCTCGATTTGACGACAGAATACATGTTTTCTTCTTTTGTTTTTTTCTTTTTTTGCTCTTGAATTGAATTAATCGTCTTAAAATTCTTAGCTACTTCCCTCTATCCTGCTGGGCAATTTTTCTAAACCATTTTTCATTGGTCTCCAAACTTAGCAAGATAACTCGAATGAAACAGTAAAACCAATAAATATATGCATATATGCACATATTTATATATATGTATAAATATACGTAGCACATATATGTATATCGCCCTCCCATTAAAGGCTTAAAAAACAAAAAAAAAAAAAGCAAAAAGCAACAACAAAAATACGGCTCACAAAGCAATACAAAGTAAGAAATTTCTCGTACCTTTATACACACCATCACCCTCAGCTCAGTGGTTTTCATAAAAGCTTTGTTATATGTTTTTCTTTTCCTTTTCCATTTTTATTTTCATTGTTGCTGTTGCTGTTGCTGTTGCTGATGTCGTTATTGTTATTGTTGTTGCATTTGCCATTTTGCATGGTCTCGGCGAACACATTCATATTAAGCCGGCCCAGTATTATGTTTGATGGCAATTTACCACACTGGCTTTTATGTTTATAATAATTCAAAGGGAATTGGATTGCATGCAAATTCGCATGCATACATAAATATACTTACGCACACTCACACATAAACACTATCCATCTATCCATCTCTTACTCTATCCGTCTCTTTCGCACACACACACACACACACACACACACACACACACACACACACACATGTATGCATATGCCGGTGTTACGTACATGTATACGCCTATATGTTGCATATATTTTTAATTGCTAGATCCGTTGTTTGCTGCATTTTATGCATGTGTACCTTATTTAAGCCAAACGCTGCTATTTAATGTTATTGTATATATATAGTGTGTATATATATATATGTATATATGTATGTGTATATATACGGCTACAAAAATGCACGTACTTTTAACTACATTATGGCGACTTCCATACAACAAGAGCAACAGTACACGAAAAACAACCACAGGGGTTTACCATTCGTTCATAGTTTTTTCACAAATTTGCTTTATTACTATTTTTTATTTTTCTTAATTTTTTTTCGTCGACTTTCTGAAGTGATGTCGGCAATTATAACGCTTTGGAAACTACCGCTTAAACCAGATATTTATACAAATTCTTCTGTTTGCTGGTATTACGTATTCTTGTTACATAAGGATGTAAATTTTATATGCTTTAACTATACGAAATGGTCGTTTCAAAAACAACAACTACATAAGCAATAAAAACAAGCTTCATATTTAGTCGAAGCCGAACACAACAGTGCTAATTTTGAAATATATATAAAAACAAATAAGAACATTACTGTGCGTCACCATTTAATTCCCTGCCCTTCGCTTAATGCGATTATTCATATAAGGGGCTTTCAATATTAGACGCTATAAAGATAGTCGTCCCAAAGGTGCTTGGATTTGCATCATTTTTAATGGAGATTGTGGATTACTCCCCAACATGGACCGCGAAAAGTCATTATCGCCCAGAACGACGAATTTCTTTGCGACTGAAGTCTCTGGAACCAAATTTGGCAAGCCACCATTGCTAGATCCGAACATGTTTAACCTCACTTTTCAACGTTTCATATAAAGTTTTACAAGCAACCGATGTGTTGCTTCCTTTCTGCAATTCATACCTAATGTAAAGTCTTAAATACACTTTGTTCACTGCGCTTTGT
Source organism: Glossina morsitans morsitans (assembly GCA_001077435.1). Taxonomy (NCBI): domain Eukaryota; kingdom Metazoa; phylum Arthropoda; class Insecta; order Diptera; family Glossinidae; genus Glossina; species Glossina morsitans. The sequence goes on from CCAG010012275.1 coordinate 39,595, forward strand.
TCACTCTACACTTCCCAATAAGCTAAGGGTTAAAGACTATTGAAAGTGGCCCGCTTATAAGCAACATGAGGCACGATAAACCATGAGACCCCACATGACGCATTCCACCTGTTTGCTTTGATCTGCCAGGTAAAATTACCTCTAGGTAGTTAAATACGACGGAACTTTCCTGCCGACGCATTGGTTTTTTTTTTCCCCCATTAAGTTAAGTAGTGGGCATGTGTTCCTATATGTTACAAACGATTTGTCAGTGTTTACATTCCTTAATCGTCTGTCGGTGAGTGTATGTGTGCGTGTGTGTATGTGTGTCTGTTTTCGAAGTAAACAGTCTTCTTAAATTAGTTTCGTACAGATGTGAATTGGTAGGAAGCACATTTTCAACAATTGGATATGCCCATGTACACGGCATATTCGAGTGTTGTTGTAAACAAATAATTTTAACAAAAACGTGTATATATGATTTCTTGTTAAACCTGCAGTTCTCGTTAACCGCAGTTTTGTTTTCACAGACATATACATACATAAATGCATACGAACGGCTTGAATACGACGTATGCAGCGAAGAGACTCTTTAGGCCTCGTTTTCCAGGCATACGCACAAAAAGCCAATAGTAAAATTTTTATCTATGCAGTGCTTGAGGAAAATCACTATTTTCAATTGTATCCCAAGATTTACAAAATGATTTATGCAATATTTGTGTCTATGTCAATATTGTGTTCTCTGTATAGCATTACAGTTTAATATCGCCATATATGCGTCGCAAGCTTTCCCTTTTTAGTCGAAAAATGTCGACGTGTAGCTTTTATAAAGTCATCGTGACGGTAACTGAACACCCCTGAAGGACTGATAACGAGAAATCTTATTTGGTATTTATGCTAAACACTTTTAGCCAATTTTCCTTCCTTCTCCAATCCTTCTGTTGAAGGATTCTTAAAGCTGCATGCATTCCAAGCGTTATTAGCATGGTTGCCAAACACAATAACTGTAACTGTTTGAGTTCAAAGTCTACCGGAAAACCAGGAAAGAGCTCATGGTATGGAATCCTCCATCTTATCAGAGCACGATATAAAGTTTCAAGGGATCCACGTGGACGTTCTACTGCAGACTGTACAATTTCTCTTCCCCGCGCCTGTGATATTTTTCTTTCTTTCGTCGTCATTCAATGCAAATTAGATGTCATTCGAATGCCGAGCTTCATGGCAATGGCTTGAAGGGAAGATTATCGTGTTTTATGCGAAATAAAGGGAAAAGACATGGAAAGCAAGTTATTTGCCCATAAACAGCCACCCTAAAGGAAGCATCAGAAGGCCTTGTTGTATTAAATCGTAACTGGTGATAAAAAATAAATTCATTACGATAATCAAAGCGTAAGAAATTGTAGCCCGGCTACGCATTAACACCAAGGGCAAGTCACGGCTTAAATCTCAAACCGTGCACGTGTTGGAACCAAATGGTTTCAGTAGGTCATAAACTGCTAAAACTGAACGAAGTTTTTTTTATCGAGGTGAGCATTGAATTAGAACCCGGGGGAATATTTGCAGTATAACAATACTCCAACACTGCTGGAGTCCTTGGTATAACTAATTGGAAACAATCAAAGTGCTCCCCCTGCAACGTTCTCTAGATATTCCGCTACCCGACTACCACTTATTCCGATCAATGGCTAATGGTCAATATGAAAAGCACTTTCGTTCCTGCGACGAATGCAATAAATTAAACCATTCTTGGATTGCCCTTAAAGTTTAGCCGTTCTTTTAGTACGGAACGGGTGTGCCGTCAGAACGCTGAAGAAAAATCATGTACAATATTTCCACTAATGAATTCATTACCAATTTTGCCCAATTGAGTCCCAATTATCAGAAAAATTCCTTTAAAACTGATTTGTATCTCTGATAACACCTTTTAGTTATGAATTTTTGGAGACATTGGCAACACTATGATTGTTTATACATTAGTATTACTATCTCCTATAAGGGATCGTTCACTAAAACACACACAATAATAACTTATGTCTGAGCATAAAAATGCGATACTGACTAAGGCAGAGCACAAATGAAGGAATAGTTGACTTACTTTGGGAAAGTAACAAGAAGGACTTTTACGTTAATTTTATACTCACCTCCGCCACAATAGATATGTGCTGGATTTAAAGAGAATACGTTACTTTTACATCTTTAATCGAGTGAATTATAAATCGATGCAGCCATATACGTGTTTCGTGCCTTCTGCGTACCAATTGTTGTCGATACCCTCGCGTTTACTAAATATTGTTTACCTACATTAACTTTAACGCGTACAAAAATTATATTCGGTTGTGGACGAAACTTTTATACCCACCACCGTTAAAAGAGATAAAAAAGTTTAAATTTCTATGCTCTTTAATATTGAGTGGACCCGACCGTTTTTTTCTATTTTCAAAATAAAAGTTTTTGTCCCATAGGCGAGGTATGGACGTTGTAGGCATGTGCTTTGAAAAGTCTAAGTCACTTACAAACTCCTTTGCAAATTTGTAGGCGATATCTTCATTTTCACTAACGGAAGAATCTTTACCGCAGCTAATATAGTTGGACAGACGGATAGGTGGACATGCTTAGGTGCATTCTGGATCTGAAACTGGTTGGGGTTTTTGAAGTGTGGTCCTGTGCGCTATAAAGGTATTGGAAAAAAATTAAATTTTAATACACTATATTATAAGGTAGGCGTGGTTACTTTTTCTTATGCGTCCAAATTTTTGTACTTTCTCCGCAATAGTTTTGGAGCAATGAGCAATAAATCAATTTTTTATTCCCTTTGAAAAACAGAGGTGTTTTCCTTTTATGTGGTACTCTAACCGTGTCCTACCAACCTACGTACAAAAACTTCTAATGTTTCTGCAAAATATGAAATCGAATAGTCTCACTTTTGCGGCCAGGGGAATGTTTACAACAGACATTATACACACGGACAGACGGACATTCCTAAATCAATTTAGAATTTGATGCTGATTAAGGAGATGTATAGTTTGTGGGGTCTCCGAAGCATTCTCTCTGGGCATTGCAAACGTTTTGACGATCCTCATCCTTCGGTGATGAGTACAATAATAACAACAATAATAGTAATAAGTTAATAAAATAAAAGTGTATTGTAGGCCATGCTGTGGCGATTATTCGCACCACCGATGGACAATGCCAACCTGAATTAACCTGAAGGCCGAAAGCGCTGCCAATTACTTGCATAAAAGTTTATTGTAATTAAATTTCAATTGATCTAAGAGCTTGGTTTCCTAAGTATTTTACGAATTAAATGTAAAACAATTTTGCGGGTTTTTTTCTGTCCTATTTTTTTATTTTTTTTTTTAATCTTTATTGTTATTATGTTTTTTGCTTTGAACGAATGACGTGCGTGCCTGCGCATAATTTACTGTTTAAAAAGCCTTTTCACTCTTGCACTGACTAATATGCGGTGATATTAAAAAATTTGTTTTTTCTTTTTTTTCTTTCGTTAATAATCGTTTTCGAAAAGCAAATATTTAAATGGAAATTTTTTTTTTTTTTTAAATCATGTTTAACCAATTTTGGTTTATTTTTATGAATCTTTTTAAATAAATAAATAAAATAAGCAAACAATAAAAGCGTATGGTGGATGCATATGTTACGAGATCTTAAATCTCACTCTCTTATTACTACTCTCGGAGAGCAATGGCATAAGTGAAATTCAGCGTTGATTTGTTTGCATTTACATACGAATATGAATATTGAGCAATAAATAAAAATTACATTTAGTTTGCACTTGCTAGTCGTAGCTTCAAAACCGACAGTGTTCTATGGATCTGTTGAAAGTCAATGTTGTTTGCTGTACTTTTTTTTTTTTTGTGTTCATTTTTAAGCGTAAGTAAGACAAAAGACGGTAAATTTCAGCGTTTAAGAAATAAATACACCGTAGTTCAGCAAGCCAGGGCATATTTTTACAACCGATCGTATTAGGTAACTAACTATGAGGTAACAGAGCCAATCCCTTCTATGCCACACCGAAATTATCTAAAAGTTATAAACTTTTCAATATTTTAGTACTATTGAGCTGAAGGCACGCTTGGACTGACTCTTGGAAATTTCGTTGGGTACAATGGCAAGCGACAATTAATAAATTACATTTAATTTTGGGCTAATTTTAAAATTACTTTATTGTAACGATTAGAGACGTTTGTGAGAAGAAAGCTTCCAGCCCCATAATCACGATAAATATTAATCGCTGTATTCTGAGCAATATCACAGATTATCACCTCAAATCACTGTCTCGCTGCAAGGATATCTATAACTTAAGCCGAGTATCTAAATATGGTTGTAGTTTAGTTGGCAAATGGATAGAACATACAATGATATGTATATACCACACCATGCAGGTCGCGTATTGAGTAAACTGGTCTTGCTTATAACGTGCAACCAGATCATGAACATTAGCTAATGGTGGGATTATATAGATGGGACCCAAACCAACAACAACCTCTTTTATATCAAACTAAGTTAAATAGCTTCAAAACTTAGACGATAGGGGACAAAATGGAGAAAAGGGTCGAATTAAATCGATTTAGGACATTACGCTGATCAAAAATATCTAGATATTTTATACCATTTCCATTACGTTTTTAAATGCCCCACACACATTTCTATCATACATGAATCGCCACGATTTGTCATTCATTGAAGTAAGCCAATGCTCTCACATATTGCCAAAGTACAAGTCCAATAAAGTTGTATCGCCTGATCATTGAACTTTTCTCGTAATAAACTGATGTCACTACGCAATCTACGGTACGCTTCACCATTTGGCTGAAGCCACATATCGTCCAAGTCAAATCAAAAAATGAGTAATCATGTCTTCATGTCTTCGTGTTCTTCATTTATAGGACCACGCCCGAAAATTAATTTTTGTACACATAAAAGTCCTTTAAATGTGTTTTCTTTACACCAAAGCGGTAATAATCCTAATTTACGAAGTCATTTAACCAACTAGGTGCTTCATCCCATTTCCACGAAACGTAACCGTGGGTTCATTGTTTTCGTAACAGTTCCTAACAATTTCTTTACTCTTCTTTTCAACTATGTATGCATGTGTGTATTATATTGCACAAATACTGATAAGGCCTAAAAAATTTAAAACTTAATCCAAATCTCAATGAAAAGTGTGTTTTATTTACGTTTACTCTCGGAACCACAAAATGGATGATCCCATGTATAATACAATATGATCTAGAATGTGCAAGTCAAGGTGCCTTTTAATCCCGCGTAATAAAGTAAAGTAACGGAAAGTCGAAGATGGTTGTGATGCTTTGCAATCGATTATACTGTAGATCACAAGCCAGAGCAGAAAGTTTATATATCGAAAATGTAAGGTTTTACTGGGTGACTCGAAGGCACATTTTTAATTCCTCATGATTTCATTTAAAAACCTCAACTTTTGCGTTAATAAATATGAAAAAAAAAAAAAAAATCCTCGGATGGTAATGCTTCGTTTAGAGCGATATAATGAAAGAAGATCTTAACTCTGGGTGTGAAAGTGTGAAAGGAAATATTGAACTGACTTATAAGTTTGTTTGTTTTCTTTGCTTTGCCGAATTCAACTGACCTTAAAGCATAAATTGCACTTGGAATATTTGCAGATTAATATTGCTTTACTCGATAGGTGACTTCGAAAAAGAAAAGATTTTTAACGTCTAAGTTTAGTCAATTTTTGCGTTAGAAGAAACCCCCTAATAAAAAATGGTTTTTCGATTTTCTTCAAAGACATTCGTCTTAAGGGTGCTTTCTTTTGAAGATTCTCCTAAATGCGTACAGCATTAGCATACGAGCATTTAAACCAACTGTAGGTGAAAAATCAGCTTTAAAAAAAAACAACATTTGAATATTACGAAAAATATTGCATGTTCGTATGTCGTTGACTTCAAAATTGTTGTAAATATTTTGTTCTTTAAGGCGGTACACTATATATATATATATATATATAAGTGGATATATGTAAATAGTTTTCAATTTTTTTCGCTCCTGCGTATAGAAATTTTAAAGTCACTACTTAATGATTTGCAATCATCTCTGTTTAGTAGATTATTTCAAATTAAAATTCGCGCTCTATCGTTGACTTAATGCACTTAACTCATTACACAAAACCAAAAGCATTTGTGTCTTTTTTCTCTTTGGAATTCTCTTCTCATTTCACTTTAACCAAAATTACTTTTCTGCGAACCGTAGAAAAGTTGTTGGCATCAATTCACCAAAAAAAAAAATAGAAAAAGACGATAGAAGGGAAAGAGAAAAGGCGGTAGAAACAACCAAACTCAATTTTACAAAAATTACACATTAACAAGATTTTCAGTTCGTGCAGTTGTTGCTGTCGTTGTTGTCATCGAATTAAGGAGCAAAGGAGTGAAGTGTCTACCTAGGTACCATACATATATATATAAAGATATATATATATATATATGTATATATATGTGTGCACCTATATATATATATATATATATATATATATATATATAAAGTATTCTCATTTGATTGCTCACAGTTGCTCTACAGTTCGTATTCACAGTTATGCTATAGAAAACTATTAAAGACAAAAAGAAAACTTGCCTTAACACCCTATACTCATTGGGGGCGCAGAATGCTTCAACTTTACACCGATAAGTATAAATGCTATAAAAAAAAAGTTTGATACAAATCGAACCGCTCCTACTACAACTACAACAAGTACAAACCATTGTGCCGTAAAGAAGTAAGTAATCAGACACGAATTGTAAATGTTTTCTTTATGAAATTCATAGTTTGATGTGAAACTTTCTTGTCCACCCAAAGCGGGCATGAATCTTTTTTATGCAAAAAAAGTCTTGATGTGGAAAATGTTGAGAAACTTTCATAATACATCATCATAAAGCTGAAGGATCTCCCTCCCTTCCCCTTCAAGAGAATGATGGATGCAATCTCTACCGTTCATATGCACTCAAAATACACAAAACACACAAAACACACAAAACACACAAAACGCTTAAACAATTCGTTTACATGAATTAAATAAAATTTTAAATGCTAAAGAAGTTTACCTCTATGCACGTACTATACTAGCTAGAGTAGGACATTACGTGACCGCATTTGACCGCCTTTACGTTCTCTCATATATATATATATATATATATATAACACGTGTGTATTCTTTCATGCCACTCTATTCCCTTAACAACAAATGTAGAACTTTTGTCACATTTTTTTATTGAGCAGTGTAAGAATTAGTTTTTTCTTTTTTTCTTTCATTTTTTTTTTTCGCTGCCCTTTAACAAAATTTTGAATACGATGTTTTTAACCATAAGAATGTGACTTTACTTCACAATTTTACTGAGTTTATTTTTTTTTTTTAACTTTAATACTTTATAAGGTAAGATCTAAAAATGTGTTTTAAAAACGTTTAAAGGTAAAGCTCGGATATTGGACTTACTTCGGATCTTACTTTTGTAAAACCCATTAAAAGCCATTATTTACAGTTACATTTGGAAAAACAACTTTTTTTTATTGATATTAATCCAAACACGTTCAGCAACCATAATTGTAGCCGAAAAGCTCGTCCTCAGTAAAAACCAAACATTTATCTCTCTCCTACCCGTTTACCCCTCTACGCACTTAAGAAAATTTACACAAATTTTATGAAAAGAGATTACTTCGAGATTTGTAAACATGATCCCGTCTAATTTTTGCTTTGAAGCTATTTAATTAGTAAAGTAAAGTAGAAACGCTTTTAAAGTAATTACGTAAAGTAGCCGGTTGGATTTTTAGCTTTTTTATTATTTTTCGTTCTTCAGTTCGTCTCGTTTACCTGTGTGATCCATCCAGCTGCCTAAGTGTCATTCGTCAATCTTCATGACCAATTACCTTTTTGGATGTCCCTCCGTCCCCACTATATGTAAAATCATATATTTGTCGGCACATCAATTGTCGGTTTGCCGGTACGACAATCTGTCTACTTTCCCGCAAAACTATCTCACTATATCGTTATTTGTCGGTTCATCCATCTGTCTCTCTGCATGTATATAGGTCTGCTTATATGTTTATTTGTATGTTCGTCTGCCCATTTATATATGTATTTGTATGTCTGTTCGTCCGCCTATATAGATATACATTCGCCTGTTTATCGGGTAACAAAAGATTCGTTATAAGTTGAATATAATTTTTCAATCTTTTTTTTTTTTTCTTCTTGCTTCGGTTTAGTTTGGTTTATTTTCTTTCCACATTTCACTATGTAAATTGTTTCGATGAAAACTATAACAATTTCTCTATGCGTTTAAATTTAATACACAATTGTATTGTGAAAAATGTAAAGATTACACACAAACGTTTTTAAGATGAATAAACCGCATTTGGGTATAAAAGGAAGGAAAATTACTTTTAAATTTCAGCAAATTACAAATTTTTCGATAACGTATTTCTCATTTAAATTCCAGATATAATATATGAGTATAATAAAATATTATATATATGTATATATATGGTATTCCAGTGTCATAATAAAATTTTCGGTTTTTCCCTTTTTTCTTGCGAATTACTTCCAGCACCACAATATACTTTAATATAATGTAATATAATATAATATAATATATATATATATATATATATACATATATATAATTAATTTTTTTCTCCAATTACATATATGTATGTAATTAATTTTTTTCCCCAATTATATACATATTTATATACATAGATGTGTGTGTGTATATAGGTATGTGTATCGTGCATATAACCAACCTATGTCTCGTATGCATATGCCAGCAAGTCAACCAAGAGTATCCATATATCGCAACTGCTTCTCGATCTAGTCTGTCATCGTTTCCGTTACATGCAGAGTTTCTTCATTTGCCAAATGTCTGTCATATCACTTTGTCATCTGCTTTCATAAAATATTTAAAAAGGAAAACTTTTCTTTCTTCTTCTTCTTTTTTAGTCTTTTTTTTTTTTTTTTTTTTTTGTCTTTTTTGTGTGTACTTTAGTAAATGTGTATAAAGTATATGTAAAAATAAAACGGAGTGGTCCAATTTTAGTTCACCTACCATACCTACCATTTCAACCAGAAACATTTTACATATTTTTACTTAATTTATAAATATATATATATATATATATATAGAAAGCATTGAAGCATTTTTGTTATCAATATTTTTTTTTTTTTTGGCACATGCATAAAGCTTACAAACATTATTTTTGGTTATTGTTTAAGCCATGAACCAATCTTATGCACTTGTGTACATATGTGTTATATCTCATTTACATTATGTAATTTTTCCATACATGCTACAATTGCTTGGCAATATTTTGTATTCTATGCTTTACATTTTTCATCGAATGCACGCGAAAAAGACCTTTCAATATATAAACATTTCTTCATACGCTACTTCTATGTACGATATTGTATGTATTGTCTGTCAGTGGCTGGCTGGCTTGAGCATCCCACCTAAAAAAAGATGAATAACATTTATGCACAATTGTTTGCATGCAAAAACCAATTTATACAAAATATTTTTCGGTGAAAAAATTTTCTTATTTCCGCTATTCATTTTCAATGAATCTAAAGCATGCACATCACTTATGGTTTACTTATGATTTACAATATTTTGTCAAGAATGAAGAAATAACTAGAGAGAGAGAATAAATGAGGATTCAATAGAATCTTTGATTAATAATTATCATCCAATAATCCATCCATCCACATACACGAGAGCAAAGATGGACAGAGGAATAATTTAAGATTCCTTGTCTCACCTAAAATCCTATATACATGTGCTTAATGTGTGTTTAAAAAATAACTAAAAAAATTCGATTCGTCTATGTTTTCTTTTTCCTTCCCTTCTCATGTATTAGACCATCCGCTTCTCTGTCTAAACGTCTTTAGCTTTACCTATGTACGCGTCTTTCTATTTATTTGTCTGTATTGGTATCGGCTCTCAGCCTATAAATACCTCGATTCCGATAGAGACTACCAAACTTGGTCTCAAATTTTTTTTTTCTATTTCCCTTTAATACCCTACGGCACTTGGGCCTTACATCACATATGATGTTTGTGCGGATCTACTAGGTGTATAATTAATTGCTGAAGAAATGAAATTGGCCGCATATAAAACATGCATGAGGCGTTCACATCTTCCGAAATGTTGGGTATCCATAGCTTTAATATTGATGCTTGCACAGTGTAAGCTTCCTTACGAGCTTTTTACAGGCCGTCTTATCAGCAAGTATCAAAGTCCAGAGAGAAGGATGTCATCTACAGTGCTGAACATTTTTCTTCTCCTTGACTGGATTAAAGTGGAGAAAAACTTCCCTTATCTGGGGAGTTATATGGGAAGTAGTCGAAAAAGGAGACTGATTTGAGCCAATACGTTCAATAACGTTCGTCCTTGCATCGCAACATGTTCTCATGAAAGATGGATTTATCTCAACTCCTTCCAAAAAAAAAAAAAAAAAAAAAAAAACAGCTTAGTAGGCATGAAATAATTCGATCTGACCTTTATAGAATTTTTTACCTATTCTAACATCCGTCCTTTTATAACACTTCGATAGGGGGCGGGGTAAAAAAAAAAAAGACGAAGAAAATTTGAATAAATAACCGTATGCACGGAGAACAAAAGCATTCTTCTCCTTGGCGGCGGGCGTTAAATCATGATTTCTTGATTTTGTAAACACAATGCTGTGTCTTCGTGTATTAACCAAAAACCATTCCAGAAAGGGCATTAAATAGAATTCCCCTAGTAGTAAGGCTGTTTGCTTGCTTCCTATACGTTATTTAAGAAATATCACGTACCAAAACCCCTAACTATTAACGGTTCTCTTAACAGCCTGCAAAAAAAATTAAGAAAACATCTGAAACGTAAATCCATATAGAGAAATTGCTAAAAAGAAAGAAAGAAAAAAAAAAAAAAAAAAAACGGATGAAAAAACATTCGCAGATAATAATCAAATGTTAACTTTTTTTTTTTTTTCACACAGTTGAAGAGTTCAACAAACCGCAATGCTATGAACGGATATAGAGAAAAACTTGTACTCTCTTTATGAAACCCTCTTGTAATTAATCTTTTTCTGTCATTTCAAGAGAAGAAAGCATAAAAAATAAAAAAAAAAATTGAGAAAGCCCAACAAGCATAACAACCTTCAATTGCAGGGAAAATGTTGGAAAAGGAACGAAAAAATGGAAAAGTTTTTATAACATCTTTAATCTTTTAATAGCATCTAAGAAAATTACCAAAAAATGAAGAACAAGCGATTAAATGAAACGAAAACTGTCATGAAAGGAAATTGAGGTCAAAAGGAATAAATGAAGCAATGATACTGAAGAAAACAAAATAAAGCAAAAAAAAAACAACAACAACAAAAACATGCTTATAAACAGTGACATGAACGGAGGAAAGAACTGAAACTTTATAGAGACAAGAACTCGTAACAATCTGTTATCTTTGTAGAAGATTCAGTCAAACGGACAAGTACCATACAATGACAACAACAACAACAACAACAACAACAACAACAACAACGACAATAACGGTGGTAGTAACATTGCAAAACAACTACAAAATCAAGAAGAACAAGAACCGATTTATATAAAGCACCAAAATTGGTATGAAGAGAAAATCGCGTTATAAACTCTTTCGCTTTAAATTAAAACTTATCGTGAAAGGGAAACGTATCATCGAAAAAATACAAAAAATATTTCATGAAATGAGTTCTCTTGATTCTTCGAGGAGGCATTAGTGATATAAACAACAAAAGGTAAGGAAACCCTAACAAAACTAACTTTGCTTCCCGTTGAGGAAATCGCAATGTTGTCGACGTTGGTAAATGTAGTTTGCAATGCTAGTGTCGGTTGCTTCAAAATTGAAACGGCAATTGACTCAAATGAAATTAAGTAAGTAAACTGTAGCTCAAGTTCGAAACGAATCTTTTGGTTACGCTATGCAAAGCAAAGAAATGATTTTCGTTTTAAACAAACTAACTTTTTCGTCAATATAGCGATGGATATGCATATGGGTGGCACATGAATGCAGCATATAACTCCCTCCTAAATTAAGTTGATCTTCGCATCTACCAATACAATCAAATCGTGTGCCAACATTTCCACTTAACATTACAAGGTTTCTTTTCTTGATCTTATAAGCAAGAGAACATTGCTTGCCGAATCGATTATAATAACTGTTAATATTCGCATTAGGACAAATTGCAACACTGTTCAATTCTTGTCAGCGGCTTCGTTATTCCACGTGGTAAATTTTGAATAAATTGAAACATTGTAAGAGTGTGGAACGTCAGTCAGTGTCTCGTCACTTTATCTCGAGGGAAAGAAGCGAAAAATGGACATCATCACAGCTAGAAAATATATTCGATTTTTCAGGCCCTTTCAAGTTAACGTGTACATATAAGGATCGGGAATTCTATTAACTATATGCATTCTTCAACAATCTAAGACGAAGAGCGTATGTTAGGGTATCTCCCAATCTATCCACTTATGATGTTTTAAGTTAAAATTCTACCTTCTTTTCAGCATAAAGTTTAAAGAACAACTAAGTCGTCCTATGAAAGTCAGACCAATTTTTTTTTTTTTTTTGATCTTTTAGTTACAAACGCGAAACTTTATATAAACCCGTAAATACTCCATTTTTAAAGCTCAGAATTCCTCTTAAAGCCCAGAAACCAAACTTCAAAATTACAAAAGAAAAGAACAACAAAGCAAAAGCTGTGATTACATCAGAGGTCGTGGGACTTTGTACTGGAATTTAAGCGCATTTTAAGTAAGTTTTAAGTACATTTTCGATATTTAATCTCAGTATTTAACTTCTCGAACGAATTGCATCTCATACGTAAAATTTTTTATTCTAATTTACTTAAATGAATGGACAGATGGACATAATTGCTCTTGCAAAAAAAAAAAAAAAAAAAAAAAAAAAAGGAAAGGAAAGGAAAATCGCCCCAAGATATCATGTTTATCAAAAAAATATATATACTCTCAAGATCTTCGACATATTTGTCAATGCCAGTGTTAAGTTTATCGACAATATCAAAGACATCTGTCATATATTTGGAACGTGAGTGTAAAAATATCTTAACAAAGTCTGCAATAACATTAGCTTTATGTCTCACTTTATGCACGTATATAAGTATATAAATCTATATATATATATATAGTTGGAGATTATCTAAACATTTATGTACATGTGCAGATAGTATTTTTAAGATTGCAACAACACTTTTAATGGCGATAAAACTTTCATTTTATATCCTTCATCAGAGAACAGATAACACTCAGGGTTAGTGCATAAGAGACTTCATAAAAAACATACATTTTTGATTAGTATAGGATGCTAACAGAATTAAGACACGCTGCAGCTCTTTAAGATGGTTGTTGGAATCTTGAAGATCTGATTAAATGTAAATAAACAAGTGCACGCATTTACATATATACAAAATGAATTCTTTCTTTCACTGAATGCTCTTATGATTATGATAATGATTTTCTCAAAAAGAAAATAAATACCAGAGATTACTAAAATGAATGATGCATGATGATGCATGGATGCATGAATTCACTTTAGTGATCGTATGAACTTTTAACGTGAATACGACTTCACATATATATATATATATATAGATCGTTTCTCTTCTTACAAGACTAAAAGTGTATATGAATGTTTCATATGACGGACGATTCTTCCCATTTGGTAAAAATAGTTTCGATTAAATTATATGAAGACTTTTTTTATTTAAGTAAATAAATAAAAACAAAAGAATAACTCACTTTGCTTCATTCTTTATATTTTAGCTTTTTATTAAAATGACTTTTAATGCAAAAAGTTGAAGGCATTTTCTGATACGAGCAAAAAAAGCCAAAGAAATTTTCGAAAGAAAAAAAAAAACAAAAAAAAAGACTTGAATTCTTTTCCCATTTTTATTTTGTCTTTATAAGTAACTCATCTTTACCTGTCTCTTACAGGTTCCTTCTTTCAAACACATACACTGTAAATTTACTAAATACTATTATAAGAGGACAAAATTCTTATTTCATTTTCTATTTTCATTCGTTCCTTTAATAAAATATATATTATTGCGTACTTATGTTGTCAGCAAGTACAAGTAGCGTAAGCTGTTGTGTATATGAATCGTATTTATGCGAGTATCCTTTAGTTGCATTCACACGCACATACCTATATATAAATATATATTGGTATATATATATATATGTATGCATTGTTGTTGGCATTATATGGTGCAGAGGAAATATATTTTAGTGTATACTTTTATATAAATTTCATTTATGAGAAGTTTTTTATTCACTCACTTTATATATATATTATATGTGGAAAAGTTTCTGTTGCCGGCGGAAACGTAATTACACATAATTGTGACAAAAATATTAATGCGGGTGAAAGTAAAGCTAAAGTTGAGAATAAAGCATTTTCCAACTAACTAAAGTGTAACAAAATGACAATACTACTTAATGTTGCATTCATTTTTTAAAGCAAAGATATTCTAGACCTTTCTTCCTCACAAATTCTTATCGAGTTTTAAATAAACTTTTATTACTTTTCAGCCATTTACTGAATCAATGAAACAAGCTTAGGTTTATTTAATGGTTGTATTTAAATAACCGATATAATCAACTGATATAAACACAGGGCATAGGGACTGATAACCGACATTGCAATACTAACACTGATAATAAGTAATTATTTTTAAATAATTTCTACAAATATTTATATGCAATATTTATATACTGTGATCGAAGTAGTCGACGAAAGCAAAGCTCTTGCCAAACACTAATGACCACGTATCACATGACCTCTGTACCGGTTATGGACACCGAGACTATGGAATACTTATGCTGATGCGATATAGTACACTAAAGCAATTATTCTGTTACTAACCACGCTAACCTTCAAACGCATAGTGATGTGACTGCGATCACATGTTTAAAACCTTATATCTGTTTATGTAGTAACCTTGGCATAATGTTATTTTATTTTGAATTTTTTTTTATTTAAGTTTTTTAAAAACGTAAGTTGAAAATTAAGTGAAACTGAAATGTACACAATTGGCAACAATATGCATATAAGGGCTAACATTGTGTGTATCGTCGTCGTCGTCGTCGTCGTCGACGTTGTGCGTCGTTTTTAGATATCGTCATAAAAATCAAACCCCTGTAGGCCATAAGCTATTGTTTGAAAGCTAGGAGCTACTCAGAAACAGTAAGGCGTAATGAATATACGGGTAGGAACCAGCATATTCCAGTTGAGCACTACCAACGTCCCTCAGACGGATTTTTCAATATGTCCATTGGCCATTGGGCATTGCCTTTTCATATTCGCAATGTTGGCGCGGAAAAAATAATGATTTGACCTTACTCTGAATTGACCTTGAACTGGTAGAAAGTAGGATTTATAGCGTGAAAGCCTTACGATCAGTGTTGTTTCTGGTGCTTGTAAGAAAGATATGATAAAGGAATCGACTCACCATTATGCTGACGGGAATATGATGAACATCCAATCACTGCACAATTACATCAAACTACTCCTCTTTCTTTATGCGCTCCATATACACATAACTGAATATATCTATATAGTGGAGATATTTAAGAAACGCTAAAATATATGTCGCCAAATTCTACATTTTTTAGAAATTTAGATAATTTAGGAAAAGAGCTATAGTAAGTAATGTTGTGGTGATTATGGACTGATACTTGGATCGAATTGCTCGATTTTTCTTTTTTTTTTTGGTCTTAAGATTGAGATAAAACAAAAATCCATTCCTTTTTCTTATCGTCTATGCGTATACACGTACAATAAACTCAAAGACTAAATCCATTCCCCCTATTCACGTTTACCATGCATGCTCACTGTTACAAAGACTGAGAAGCAGGCATAAAAAAATTTCTTTATCGAAGGAAAGAAAAAAAGAAAGAAGTACGAAAGCAAGTCTATCCTTCCTAGAATAGTGCTACTTACAATACGACAGAGATAAGTAAGCATTATATGGATTTGCTAAGAACTTAGCAGAGAGGGGTCATGAAATCTACATGATGAAAATTCGAAGAGTTAAAGAACTACTTAAAAATCATCAAATAATCTAATCAAGTATGAAGAAATAAAAATCAATTTAATTATCATTTATAGTTAATTAAAAACTGAAAAGGAAAACACCTTAAAATGCTATTTGTTAACCGATTTATTCTCGAAGAAAAAATAGAAAAAACAACATTACCTGAAACACATTTAAGTCTAACCGAAGTCCATTGAACGCAAGGTGTAAATGTGCGTGTACGTGTGTGTATGCGTGTGTGGCCAGGCCATATAATCATTTAAAATCGAAAAGCATCGATTCGATGTACGAGCATTGAAACCTAAATTGAAGTGAACATAAATATTTTATAAAAGTATATATATGTGTTTGTAAGCATGCATACACACCTGCACACTTGAATATAACAATTGTAAAGAAATCAATGTAACATTTGAAAACATTTGAGAATGAAAGCAAATAAACTGTAAGTGAATATCTATCTGTTCACAATATACTCTATAGACGAGTTAGACTCTATAGACTTTACTATCGTATCGTATGTGAATTTAATGAGTGGGTGCGATGCGTTATGTATGCTTCTTACTACACAAAACTTTATAACAGGTATCATGAGACGTAAAGAACACCGCATACACACACACATACGCATATGCATATATATAGAACTTATATTCATGTATGTGTTTGAATCACAGTGTGTGTGTGTGTGTGTGTGTAGTTGTGTGCAGGTGAGCTGAATTGAAATAAATAATTAATGATTACAAACGAACACTCACACACACACACACAGATAACATATTGATTTATAAGCACATTCGTGCACAATACCACAAAATGCTAACATAACGCATAACAACCTATCACTAGTGAAGAAGACCCCGTGTGATTTTCATTAAATGCTATTATGATTTGAAATGTGTTAGAATTCGCAAACTGTTAAATCGTTTCTGAATACTTAAATAAATACTTGAATTATG
Source organism: Glossina morsitans morsitans (assembly GCA_001077435.1). Lineage (NCBI taxonomy): Eukaryota > Metazoa > Arthropoda > Insecta > Diptera > Glossinidae > Glossina > Glossina morsitans. The sequence goes on from CCAG010012275.1 coordinate 56,640, forward strand.
TGTTTTAACACTCGCATGAATACAAATCCAGATGCGTGTGCACACACTATCCCCTTTAATTACACAAGTTTAACATAATTTTTAAAGTCACGAGAAAGAAAAAACTTATAATTCCTTATACGTCGTAGCTTCAAATGCCAACAGATAAAGTTGATAAAAAACAAAAAAATCTTTTATACCATATATCAATGATCGAATGTTGATTATATCCAAATTACTTTAGTTCTTTTGATCGTTCATCATATTTCCCTTTTCCTTCCCCTTGTTCCGCAGTTCAAACAAATGCCTTCAGAAATTCAGTATACACCGAATCATTAGTAGTGGCTGGGATGACTTTTTTGCCATAGAGAAGGAAAAATGCTCAGCTTAATGGAAAAATAATAAGAAATTGCAAATTCTACCATCTATGACTTGACACGTGATATCCAATCGCTAAAAGAGCGGTGATTCCTATTTGAAGGTCTTGGCTCAAAATGAGGAAAAACTAGCTGGCATACTACAACTGAATCGAAGAAGTAGATCGAGGGAGATGACATCGAAGGGAAGCAATTTCTGTGCATGACTGACATGACTGACGATGAGAAATAAATTTGTTAGGATAAGCATGAACCACAATGAAAACAAATATCTCTCTGCCACCCCCCTAGTTGATGCTAATTGTTCAGCGTAATCAATCGGATATAGAATACGATGAAATTCCGAAACTTGCAAAAACAATGGATGGCGAACAGTGTAAACAGCTGCAATTAAAGGAGAGACGGTCACAACACAATGCTTATTAACCAGTTAACTGTGTCGTCCTCTTTAGCGATATACTCGTTGTCACACACACAGAGTATGTATAATGTGATATTAGATTGTAAGGAAACGACTTGACAGACGGACAAAAATATTTTCTAAAATACACTATTATGGTAAATACACATCCATAATGATAAAACGTTATGAGAAAATCTGGCAAGGACGAATGGACGGATCATGGCACATATATATGCTCGTCATACACAGTTAACTGGATAATGAGCATTGCAAAAACATGTTGGAAAAAGGATCATGAAATTATTTCAATCGAAGCGAATGAACGACAAAGCATAATATAGCACACGACACCGTGGGCCGTCGATCGAATGTAAAGGAATCAAATTTTTTTTTGTATTCTTAAATCTTAACAAAGCCAAATGCATGGAAAAGGGAGTCCGTATTATCTCAAACGATGCAAACGATGCGGTTACTCTGTAAAGCAAGACATCTTAGTACACTTAGGAAAGTCCTAAAGCATAACTTGAATAACTCAAGATTTTTAGGTTTTCCTTACTTGTATACCTATCTAAGTGTTCTTCTAAGTGTAACATTTACGACATTTGTCTCTTGTAACAGAAAACAACAAAATCCATGCGATCAGTTGGGTTAAAAAGACTTTAAATATCAATCATTTGGGGAATTTGTAAGTGACTATGGAGATTTTGGAAACGAATCGTAATCATTACGGTCGTGTTGAAAATTGAAAAGTTTTTTTGTTCGATTTAAAGTGAAATTGTTTGCCCTCAGCTATTATGAACACGTAGATCTAGCACAGGCAGGACAGGATTTTTTATTTATTGTTTTTATATACTATGTTTTTTTTCGTTTTTTTTTTTTTTCTTTTTTTTGTGTGTGTGTGTGTAAAGATAGTCTATAGATAAATATTAAGAAAAGTTTTTAATAAAAAACAAAACCAACAAGCCGTTAAACAGTTTAAAGTAAGTTACGAAATACGAAATGTTTATAATACAGAAACAACTCGAAGATTTTAGTTGCGTGTTAAACGCACAACTTAAAAAAAAACAAAAAACAGAAAACAAAAAGAACACGAGCTCACCTAAAATGTAAACAAAATATAACATATAACAAACAAACGAACGATGGAGGAATGGAGGGATTGGGGGGGAAAAATATGCGTCAAAACGTCCAACGACAAAACATGAAAATCAATCAAAATTAATTATGAACGTATTTTTCCACTTGTGTGCGCTGATACATGCAGACATTAAAATATTTCGCTTGTTTTTTTCTCTGACATGAAACATGTGCAACAAACAAACATACAAGACATTAATATGTAGATGTATGCAGTAAGCAAAAACGCGTAAACATTCGTATGAAATTATATATATATATATATGTGTGTGTGTGTGTCTATTCAGCCACGCTGAGGCATGAGTGATTAACTATGTACATGTGTTTGTATGCATATGTATATGTATATGTGTATGTGTTTGTGTTATGTTTATAAAACGTGAACCGGCCGTGATCATTGGAGTCTTTTGGAACTCTAAAAATAAATGACAAAAATTACCGATGTAAGCAAACCTCCCAACTTATATACTTACACATAAAGATGTAAAATATCTATCTATATATATATATATATATATATAAATAGGAATAGATTTAATATGTACATAATTTTATGAAAGCAATTAAATAATATTTATGTATGTTTTTAAAATGATTTCAACGAAACGCTTCTCTATTAAGTAGGGAAACAAACACAAGGGCCTTCTTATACGAAAAATTATTATTATTTCAGATGTTTTTCACACAAATTTCGTTTCATACTCGTATAGCACTTTTCTCTTAAAGAAAACATAACAACAATAACGAAATTTTTATGTTCGTCTTGGCTCAAATTTCAGATATCCATCTCACCGCAAGCAAGTATATTAAATTAAAAACAAAAATTATTCCTTTAATTAAAATTAATCATAATTATTTACGCATTGACTTCTAATTATAGATGACTCTAATTAGATTGTTTTTCATTCCTTTCAAGAATTATTCTTAATTTTATGATCTGCGTCGAGATTCGACTCGACTTGACCCGACTTTCGTAAAGTGATGAACAATGTAGACAAGCGAGCCGCGATTCCATTAAGACTTTCGAACTGTTTTGTCTTCATACGAGCATATGTTTGTGAGCGTTTTTTAAACCATAGATCATCAAAACCATCACGAACAGCTCACGATTGCTTTCCTTATTAAATGCTTCCATAACGAGCAAGTGTTAGTTTTGACTAACGAATCATGAATAATGCTCAAGCTTCATGGGATCTCTGGTATTTAATTGCGAAACTTAATATAACTTTATCTTGGCAAAGTCATATGAAGAAAGTCTTGCTCTACGTCAACCTTACATACCTTGCACACTGAAACATATTTTCGATTAGCAACAATTAATATAATCTCGGGCCTTCCTCGCCTATTGAACCCTATCGAAATATCTCTTATCACCGAAAACATTCGCATTGTAAAGGATCTCTCATATATATATATAGCAGATCAAATATTACGAACTGATCTGCAAAATCATTGTGACATTTTGTATCGACCATCGGAGGATCAGAGCAAAATGACCGGTCTTACCTCGGCCGCTTTAGATCCTCACGACAATTAAGAATATTCTAATTTGAGTCTCTGTTTGTATATTTGTGCATGCTGCTGTGCTGCTGTGTGTGTGTGTCATATAAAATGTTAATAGTTTTCCTTGCCTACTCACTCTCTTCTTCCTCTTCTCACTCACTGTTCGCTATTTTTTTTTTTTTTTTTACAATCACTTAAATAAACATAATAAACATACCTATGTTTCTTTAAACCTGAAGGGTCACAATATGAATGTGAACTCTATCTACAAATACACATACACACATACACATACACTCATAGAAATGTATATAGAGAAGCACAATGCAATTAATGCGACTTGACAAAATATTTTTAAACACCTTTTCACATGTTTGCGTTTTTATTGTCTTATGTATGTGCACGAGCAAGCAAATGACTTTCACACACCGCCAAATAATCCAACTACAAACGCGAAACACCAGACAGCCAGTATAGGGGGAAACGAAATACAAAAAAAAACAAACAAGAGGTGCAGCTTTTAATATAATTTTAGTGCAGTTTTATGTTTAAAACCTTATCAACAGAAAAAATCAATTTGAAAATACAAACATTGCCTTTTCAACGTGAGCATTGAATTTTCTATAATTGTTAAAGGCTGCTTGCTAACTAAAGTAATACCACAACGGTAGTGACAGCTGGAAAGCAACATTAATTGAAACTTATGAATAAAAAGCCAAAGAAGACAGAAGCAGGTACAGACAAGTTTTATTTATTTTTGAAAAGCAATAATAAATTATAGGATTCGAATATATATCCGGGAAGGTTTTAATTGAATGCTTGAGTTTAATATGTTCTAAGGAGAGATGTCGAGAGATCGATCGACTAAGTGCATGCATGTATAAGTGTTACAACGTTTAAATCAAGCTCTTAGTCAGTCGTTTGTGACTAGATAACAAACACAGCTATAACTAAACGAGCGATTTCACTATAGGTCAACAATATAAGGTTCATATTCGAAATTTTTCTCCAGATCTTTTCTCTCTTTCGCTTATAACAAACACATTTCTGCACTGTATTGTACGGCAATTCTTTCCAAAATCAATTCACTTTAATAAAGCAAGCTATGCTCCTCTCTTTCACGCAAACCGGAACTGTTTTTATGGACATTTTTTTTTTCAAATAACTCCAACAACTTTTTGTAATCTGTTTTATATCTCGTATGTTTTGTTTGTAGCATGGTCGGTGTCGTAAGCATATTATTCAGCTTATTTCAATATACACAGAAAGGGTAGACAACAAGCTAGAAAATATTATTAAATGAAAGTTAAAAAAAAATTAAATTAAATTAAATTTGTAAAGAGAGAGAGAGGAGTTTAAGTAGATGGACTCCCTGTAAACTCCTACATATCTACGTATTATAAACTCGATAATGCACATTATGTTCCGAACGTAAGTCACATTGTCAGTCGGTGCTATGACGTTTTAGTTATATCTTCATTCAGCATAGCGATCTGCAAACTTAATCTAAAACTTCTGCAGACTTTTAAAATTATCAACCCAAGTAGTAGTAGGTAATTAAACCTAGCTACACACACACACACACACACACACACAATGTATTAATTTAGGTACATTCCGTATGTATTGTACACAGAATATGCATTCCGTTCGAAAGATGTAAACCGATCGAGTGCGAAATTTAGAGTAATTACTGCACTTCGTGTGTTGCAAGATATCCTTTATATTTATCACACTTTTGGATTCCTATCTATTGTTGAAATGCACAAATTTTATGAATCATTTGATTTAGTTTAGAGTTGAGAATGTTGCAAAAGTCTTACGATAAATCGCGTCGAGGTGGAACTGTTAGGTCTTAGAACAATGGCTGAACCCCTTAGCGATCGGACATTTATTAACAGTCTTCTTGTCGCCGATGCTTGCATACCAACACCCGGTCGGAAGTTTTGCAAAACCTTTAACAAACCTCTTCAGTCGATAGAGAGATAAGTCTGTCATGACGACTTTTTATTTCGTTACAAAGTTATGAGGACGTAAATTATCGCCATATCATCAGTGATAACTGATGAGGTCTTTTAAGGCGGTCGTGAACTTATTGTAGAGAAGTTAGAATTTTCGTTGAAATGAATGGAAATAACGTTAAATATGTGTAGAGCATAAATATTTTCGAGGTCAGAGATTTAAAGCACGTAGGTGCCATTGTCGTGAAACTAACATTCTCCAAGGGCTAAGACTTATCTCTAATAAAGTCTGCAGAAAAGCTAGATGACATGAATTAGCTCTTTATTCTAAATCTACCTTTTTCCAGACTTCATTCTTTTTCTTTGCCAGAATTCCAAAATATTAATAAAAGTCTCGCCCTGCAAATGCTACGACAACTAATTGATTAATATCGTATCGTCACTTAAATGACGATAACGGTCGGAAAATATTTGGACGACATCGTAAGTGAACAAGAATCACTTTTGGTCCTTATGCTCTTGTAACGTTAAGACTTGTCTGAAATGGTCAACCATTTTCAATGAGGTTCATCCTTGGGCCAAAACACGTTGGTATGTCAAATTTCATCAAAGTAACTTAAAAATTTGCGACCTGTAGAGTGAACATAAAAAGTAAGATGGACGGATGGACAGACAAGACTGCAATCACTCTTTGAATTGATCAGTGTATAAAACGATGGATCTATCTCCCACCACTCCTTCTAAATGTTGCATATATCCGTTCAAATTTAATATACTCTAATACCGCAACTGGTGTAGGGTATAAAACAAAGAAAAAAAATAATGCGAAAATCCATACTTTTGCGGGTTCGAAATGCAATCAAACTCGTATATGCCACATATCCAGCTGAAACTCTCTTCTGAATGGTTGGGCAAGTTTCAGATTTCGCTTTATATAGAACGAACATGTCTTACCGCCGACATTCGCTTGCAATATTTATAAATTTAAAAAACTATACTCTCTACCAATTTGTGCTTTTGGCCTAAAGAAATTTTATAAACACTGTTTGGTGGTTAGCAGATCTTTGTTATTCAATTCTTCAGTCTTTTTGCCTCGAAATCCTAACCTAATAAAGAATTTTTAATTATAAAATAACTTCTAGATCACAAACGAAATAACAAAAATAAAGAAATCAAAGCCGTACTCGTATTTCCCTTGAAATAAATGCTAAAGAATACAAAAAAAAAAAAACAACAACAACAACAACAACAACAATCAAGAAATAATTTGAAGAAAACAAAATTAAAGTTTAAAATTAACAAGAAATTTTTATTATCTTTAGGGAACAATCTTTCTTTTTTTTTTTTTTTTTGTTTATTTATTTATTTATTTATTTATTAGTATTTTTTGTTTGTTTTTGTTTTTCAACTTTGCCTATAAGCAATTTATGTCTGATTGCCAGGTTAACTAGGTGGGTATGCACGTAACAAACTAATGCCCACCATCGCTATAGAGTCAATCGATACGATACGATACGATACGATACGACAGCGAAGCATACGATAGGATAGCTTGTGGTATGAATGTCAAGCACTTTATTTTTTTTTTTTTAATATTTTCAGTTTACACAATAAACATTCGGTATATAGAGGAAGAAGTTTCTCTTCACTTACTTAGTTGCTTACTTGCTTATATTTTTCATACTGCTGTATATATATATATATATACGTATATATATATATATATATGAAAAGATAACGTGACAATATCAAATTATTTAACTTGATGTTTATTTTTTTTATATCTTATTTTGTTGCTGTTGCTGTTGCTGTTGTTGTTATTGTTTTACTGAAAACCACACTCGGCCTAGAAATCTTTGGAGCAACGTAACAATGCATTCTTCCGCAAAAGACATCTGTTTGTTAAGCATTTTGTAGCATTTGTAAAAGCATCTACTTTAACCACATAATTTTTCAGGCCACACTTTAATTAATTTTATTTCTTTGTTTTGTCTCCATTTTAAATAATTTTTCGTAGAAACAATTTGGTTTTTCTCTTTCTTTTTTTATTTTCATTTTTATCGATGTATAAATTTTATCTTAAATGCATCAGAGTTTTATTTTCTTTTGGGGTTTTTTTGTGATTACGTCAAGTTTTTGATTTGTTTTGTTGGCTTTAAAGTCGTTCTGCTCAAGCTACGGTTGCTCGAGTCTTTCGTAAAACAAATCTTAAGTTAATGGGTGTTTAAAACTTCTGTTTGCTTTTGTACTTTTTTTTTTTTTTTTTTTTTTTTTTTTTCTGTTTAACTTTATGACATTCTAAACACATTTCCTATAATTAGATTTGTTTTTCTTTTTATTGTTCCAGGGCGTTGCCGATGAAATACAAAGAAAAAAAAAAAAAAAAAAAAAAAAAAGAAAGGTTTCGAGAAATTTAGTAAAATGGAAATTTTAATTAATTGAAAAGAAAGCATGGACAACAAAATTTGTGTAAACTATTCTTTTATCTAACCACCCACACCGTTACCTATACCTATTTATATATGCGATGGAGACCTATATAGCGATGGGGCCATATATTAGCTACACTTTCTAATAAAACGTACATATATAGTCTTATGTCACCGTCGGTGTCAGTCAGAAAGACCCGCTCTTAAAAGCCCAGCTCAGCTCAAATTACATATTCATCATCAAATCGCGGATCTTAATTTAGGGCTTTTCCCGGATGTTTCATGTTTACGCAGTATTTCGTATCATTACTGGCACTGCTTGTGACTTGCTAATGAATTATAAATTTGCGTCAGTCCTTTGCCCGTTGCGGGCATATTGACGATCGGACGGAATGACTACGTCCCACACTTACCCAAACCATATCTCAGGCCTTAAAGGATGACATTTGTAGAAATGACGACACGAAATGAACTGAATGAGTTAATATTTTTTGTTTACTAACATCAAACTCTAAGCAACAATTAATAGGCACTCTTAGGTGGGTCAGATTCAACGTTGACTCTTAGTTCGTCATTGTTGATCATTGATTTCGAGTAACCGTGTGATCCATTTGTGGGATGAAAATTAATTTTATGAAATCTGGTGAACCGTTTTAATAAAACCAAACAATTAGTAATAATTCGCACAGTCTACGGTACCGTAGATCCACGACAGAGCTTCTACATAGTAGTAGGAATCTTGGACCGTTCTAATGATAATAATCAACAAAAGTAATTTTTAAAAAAAAAATTTTAATTTTGTTTAGAGCTTACGATGGTTTCTTTAAACGGCTAAGATGTGTAGCTTGTTAGCAAAGCTCGTGAGATATATTCGGCATGTGAGACGGTCCGTCCAAAAGACGGAGAGAAAAACACAAGTGTCCTTACGTATAGTTACGTATAGTTATGCAAATTGAACTGTAGTCTGCACTGCCATGAAAACTATTACTAGGGAGTACACTACCTGCGGAATGATGCAATTGACATGCACCTACTTATACGATTTCGGAGTGAATTAAGTCAAAATATAGTTAAAATAGAACTTTTGGACAATTTTTTACAAAAAAATATTATAAACAAAACATGTGTTTGTTTATGTAAATTAATTAATATTTGAAAGGAAAAAATTTTCACTTAATATCCCCTGCACAGTGAGAGAGAGAGAGTGAGAGAGTTGGAGAGACTGTTAATAGAGGAATCACGTCGTATTAGATTCCTTTTTTCACAGGGCATGGTTTGTTGACGGTAGTTAAGAAAACTTTCGCTTTCTCAGCCTTATACATGACATAGTGTAAAAAGTTGACCGAATTATGTGGAACACCATATCCGATTAGTCATTAGTCATAGTTTTTCTATCCATCCGTCTTCTATACCTGAGCAGAATTTTTCTAAAGGCAAAAAGCTATAGTGGTATAACTGCAGATGAAATTCGAAAATAGCCACCATTTGGTATAGACACTTGGAATAGTATGAAAACTGCCGTCGGACGAATTACTTACAAGCTAAAGTCAAATCGATCGAGAAATCGATCTTCTATTGACCAAGCAAAAGTATGAAAAATTAAGTTGTCGGAGTAAGCAACTAAGACAATCAAAATGAACAAAAAGCATTTCCTATATTATTGAAGAGATGAATGTCCAAGATTTGCTTTAAGGCAGCTATGAGTTTCCTGTGCCTGTTTTTATTTTTGTATCTCTCTATTAAATTTCTTTTTTAGCAAATCCTTGAGTTTTGTATTCTCTTCAATCCATAATAATATATATAATACATTACATAAATGCTACCGATGATACATATATATATATATATACCGTAACATATTTCGTTTGAATCGTTTGTAACTGAAGTATTTTGTAACGGATTTTTATATATAGTATATTAAGCTCAAGTGTGTATGGCGTTGTGTTGTCCAGTTCACTGAAAATAAGATATTTACTGGGTCAACTTTGCGCATACATAAAATAATTAGTGTAACCTTTAATTTTCCGAATTGATTTTCTAATGACTTTCACTCGTTCTTTTTTTCATTTTTCTCTCATACTCTTTATGAAGTTTAATGATATTATTTGAGAATCATTGCAAAGTTAACGATGAATGCGAAACTCTTAAGACTTTGCGAGAATCTAAAGAAATGAGATACATATTCAATTAAAAGGATGTTCGCAACAAGTGAAAATACTGTCGTGGACCATGTCGCACCATTAAATTCGCCACACCATTTAGCTTAGTATAGCTATTCATATAAGAAGTTTTCAAAATAAGGCATTATTCTATCGGAAGGAATCGAGAAAGTGATGCCAATCATCCGAGCCATTTTCTATAGCATGCGTCAAATCAAAATATTTCAAAAATCGCCGGTTGTAGAGTGTGAATACAAGAAAACAAGACGGACAAATAGACAGACAAACTCAGTGGCACGAATGCCAAGAAGTGATTCTGTATAATGATTCTCGGTATAATGAACGGTGGATCTATCTCGCATCCGCCTAGATTGTGTTACATACATTCACACAAATTTAGCACGCCCTTGAAGGATATAAAAAACTGGTCAGCTTAAATAATCAATGCATCATACAAATTACTTCGAAAGTCCATTAATCAAAAATCTATGCTCAAGTTCGTATTTATCGTTGAATAAGCTTTTGAGTACTTTCTCACCCAATCCAATATCGCCCCAGACTTTTCCTCAACATTTTTGCTAAAACTTGAACTCAGCTCAACGACTGGTGGCAAAACGTATTTGACAAACATAAAGACCTTTCTCAATTGTGAAGCACATCTGCGGCCCTTTTATGCTATAAGGATGAAATATTCGCTACACGCGACTTTAAAGTAACTCGGTACAAAGTGAACGAAGGAGTGCAATTGTTGGTGGTAGCAAGATAAGGCAAGGAAGGTCTTTACAGAAAAACTTTTCTCCCTGATTTCTCTGACACATGGCCTATAAGTTGAAGTTTAACTTGGGTGAAACAGGGAAGAAATCATCCTCAGTGAATAACTTCACCATTCTGGCGCATGAACATGACATAATATTTTCCGTATAGAGTTCAAGATTCTAGGCTTTTCTCATTTCTTGGACTCGAAATAAGTCATAGGAGATAACATTTTGTTCAAATCGTTTTCGTGATGGAAGCAACTTTAGTATAGGTGTTCCGGAAAATATTTGCTCTCTGTCCCTGTTGACAGCAAGACCATTACCATGGTAGTATCTTCTAGATAATATAAGCAGCGATAGTAACATTGAGTTCATTTCCCAGGCTGCGGTCACTTTCTACCTCTCTATCTCCCTCCCCTCTCCAATGTGATCATTATCGTGTTGTTGTGCACAACACAACAGGGGCAAATCCGCTGAATGGTTGGTCGGGATTAGGTTTTCCAAAAATGCGAACGACGGAACAAAATGAACATTTTAACCACAAGTTGCCGTAACTGGCTGGCATCTTAATGAAAATATTATCGATTTTATTGTCTCTATATTTATGAAACCTTGCAAAACTTCCAATCAGTACGGATTAACTCAACCCATTTTAGATTTCAATAATTTCGTGTAAAGATAAGCAAATGGTTGATGAGTGATGAGTGTTAACTTTTTTGCAAAATTGTTGTTTACGTTTAAGGGGACGAGCCTGAGATTGCCAAATGACCGCATAGGGTTGATCTTTCGGTTCAAGTGCAAACTTTGCTTTCATCAACTATTACTTTCATCGACCGATCAAGCCTAAACGAATATTATGCGAAACTGCACTTAAATGACGAAAGGAAAGAAAAAAATGAAAAAAAAAAAAAAACAAAATTTTTCTTTTTTTTTTTTACTTTTGCTTAACAAACTGGAATATGTTTACTTTACTAATAACAAATGTTAGGGGAATATTTTATGAAAATCTTGCTATTGTTAGTTAATTACAGCATTACTTATAAATAACTGTTTATTTTTAAAAACTATTTAACATTTGATTTGTATATAATTAAAAAACAATTTTTTGTTTTTTCTTTTTTTTTATAATTTTCATGCAATTTACTTTCACATGAAGAAGAGGAATCTAGAATATGACGAAGAGTTTCAACTAAAATTCCCATGATTACATTCGCACACAACTCTAATTGGCAATAATGTCATTTAATACCGCTCCTACTACTAGTAATTACAAGCTTTAATTATATAGAATGAAGAAGCTTTTTAGTGAACCATTGAAAGGCAGGCAGTAGAGCAAGCTTTCCGTTACGGTTTCATATTTTGACTTTAGTCTAGAGTCGCTTCTTTTTCTCTTTCTTTTCTTCTCATATGAATGCATGAATGCATGAATGTATTAAATAAACTAACTACTGTTTGCAAATAGTGTCGAAATATTGCTTACAAATGAAAAAATCTTACTTTGTTTGTTTCGGAACAAGCTACGCAAGGGGCAAAAGAGATGGGGGGAGGGAGAGACAGTTGGTATTTGTGAAATTTCATATCTTTTTCTAATAAATAGAAAAATGCACTTTTGATAAATACATAAACACTCTACTCTACCAGTCATCGTTACAATATTCGGTGTCTGTTTAACAATTTCCCCTCCCCTCTGTTCTTATACTCGTTTGGAGGATGAGAAAAGTTTTAAAATTATTCCAATAAGAACGAAAAGTTGAAACTAGACTAGTTAGGTAAGTTGAAGAAAAGGTTCAATCAATAGTTTAACGGTTGAAAATAACTTCGTTCCAATCCTATGTCGAATCTTTGTCGATATCGTATTTCTTATACCGACTCCTCTAGCGAATTAAACTCGACATTACGCGCATCCCTCGTATAGCACGGTACTTGTAAAGCGCGGTTTCGATACAACACTGTACAAAATTTTCGATTACTAGAACACGGTTTAAAATAACACGATTTCGAAGAATCGAATATATGTTCAACTGGATTTTTTTTTTTTTTCTTTTAATTACTTTTTGTTTTTGAGCCACAGATTTGCTGTAATTTTTGATGAAAATTATTCTGTGAATATATTTCCAATTTTCTTATTATTTTATTGTGTTGAGTTTCATATTTTGATTTTCATTTTTTTTATAGAAACTTGAAATTAACTTAATTTTTCATTTATAAAATTATGTTTTTTCACATTATTCTGTATTAGAGTTTATTTTCAATTAGTGCGCCTGAGTGGCCGAGTAGGCAAAGCATCTCGTGTAATAACTCAACTGCCGGAGGTTCAGATCTGTATGCATGACTTCAAGACCTTAGTCTTACAATTTATTTCACTGACTAAATTAATTGTAATAATGAATGAATGAATGAATGAATGAATGAATGAATGAATTAATAAATATAATAATAAAATGATGAACACAATTTGGTTTAACCTGGTTTCGACGGTACAGGACGGTATAAATTAACTGTGTTATACGAGCAACGGCTGCATATTATTTCAAAAAAAATTGTCTTCTTCTTCTTTTTTTTTAAATACTATCTTGGTCGTCTTCCGCGTACTAAATTTTCTATTTGTTTTAGAAATAAACTAAAAGCTTTATATAGTCAAAGTCCATAACCTACATACTATTGTCGATTAGAAAAAATAATGCCGACTATGTGGACGTTATTAGCTAAGTGTCTCGAATGCAGTTAGGGATAACAATTTATGCAAAATTCATTGTGAAGAAAATAGCCAGAACACTCGCAGGAAGCATACCAAGCACATATACATATTCTATATATATGTATGTGTTAAATATACAATATAGAATTGTGTCCAAAAAGTAAGGCCAATTTAATTTTTTTTTATTCCATTCCGTTTTTTTTTTTTTTGTTTGCGAATAGCTTTACGCAAGTGACACTTAACACTCAAATAGTGTTCCTTGTTAACAGTTTGGACCGGTGGAAACAAGTCATAGTGCACCACGATAATCGAAAAACTAACTGTTAACATCATCTTAACTTTCGAGCGTTTTTGATGCGGTTTCTTCGGTCTTGGCTCAACTTTGATTGATCAGCTGTGTCCGGCTCGTAATAGGGCGTTTTACGACGTCCTAATTATTCCGAAGCCATTATTACTTCGCCCTAATAAAACCAAGTGCACTAATAACATTTATGACTTGAAAGTTGACACAGCTGTCTTTCAATCCGCGCACTTGGTCTTGCTCTTTCGTCACAATAGTTTATCTACTTGAAGCAAACTTTTGATTGCAAAAAATTTATCATTTTTTTTTTTTTTTTTTTTTTACTGCCAAATATTTTCACTTTTTCTTCACTTTACTTAATTTTCAAAAAAAAAAAAAGAAAATCTTTTTCTCAGATAAATCTAAGATTCTTATTAATTCAATTCTTCTTCATTCTTACAAAAATAACTTACCGGCGCAAATCGCAAACACATCTAATCATATATTCAATTGTTTTTTTTAAATCTCGAAAATAATTAAGAAACTATTCCTTCAATTTCAGTTAGGAATTTTTATTTATTTATACTTGGATTCATAATCTATTCACAGGTTAAAGCTACATGTCAAACAACACATTTATGTGTATGCGTAAATAAACTAAATATAAATGTTTGCGGAATTACATCAGCGAGCTTAAATCCTTTACAGATTCCCGTCAGAGCATTACGTTAAAAGAAAAAAAAAAAAAAAAAAAAACAGATATATGTGCGTACACGAAAAATGTATATTCACTTTTTCATTTCATAAGTGATAGGCGAAAAAAACAATGCTTTTACTAGCTTCAGCTTGTATTTTATTTGTCTTAGCGTCCGCCCTGTCTACAGTCCACTTTTTGGTCGCACATCAGCCCTCCTAAATAGTAGGTCGAGAAATGATATTCTAATATTTATCTCGAAACAAATAGAAGGAGGCAATCAATAAACGTGGCTATAGTAGGAGACAACTAAACCAATTTCCGTATTTATGCGATTTTTAAAGATATGCGAGTCTATAGATAAAATAGAAGACGCAAGTGAAGAATGTGTGAACATGAACATTAAAATTTCCTCCAAGGTCTAGAAATATTGAGTAAGGTTTGTCTAATTCATTCTATTATTTATATTCGTGTCATCCACACAAGTTGGTAAGCGGCCCCGTTTTATAATTTTTGTATCCATTACATAGAAGTGCTTGTTTTAAGTTTTCCATCTATCTAACTATAACAAGCAATACAAGTTTTACGAACTCTGGAAAATTATTGCAATTCGAAGCGTGAACGCTATCTTCCACAAATGGACAAATCTCCGGCACAATTTCAGGCGGGTTGTATTTACAAAGCCTTGAACCCTAAATGCAAAATGAAAACATTTGCGGACTGCGTAACTTCAACGCACAGCCGTCCAAAGGCATATTAAGAAAGGCATGTTGACGGTTCTTTGTCATGAGACTTAATTATATCAATGTGTCTACCGACTCCCGTCGGTCTTGCCCTGCCATCGCTCTCGTGACGCAAAAATCAAAAAAAAAAAGTCTTAAAACTAGCAGTGTTGCCTGAACACTAGTCGAACAATGGGAAGAAACATTCACGTAGTCAAACTTTTCGCACTTCAAGCGCACACCTCTTTTTACAGCTATGCGAAGCCGTTTTCTACCTTTTTGTTAATAGGAAATAAGAAGATGGCAAATAAACATTTTTCTTCTTTATGTTCGAAATATATTTAATAAGAGTATGTTGAAGAATAGTTTCTTTTAAAGGTTCGGCTTAAAAACAATTCAGGTTTGCGTTCCTTCGTTCCTTATATTTGAAATTCGACCGAGCGCAGGATCATATGCTCCCTAAATAAGTCGGAAAAATAAACGAAACACAAAAAGAAGGATATTTAGTTACCTATCTCGGCTCAGCTCAATGACACATCAAAAATCTTAACAATTTCCATAGATTTGTTGAATGATTTTCACAAGAGAGATAACCATACGAGGGAACATTAAACGCCTTTGAAGTTAAGCACGTTTCGAAGAAGCTGATACTAATCACATGTGCTTGAGCTTAGCGCACAATAAGCAACCAAAACTATTTTATATATAGATGATGTGTATAAAAATGATTTTTGTTTTTTTTTTGTTTCTTTTAATCACATTTATTTTATACATATATATATATATATATAAACTGAGATTGGGACTTTATTGAATATATTTTCCTTAAAGCAGTTTTAAGATCACTTTTTATTTCTTTAGTTTTTAAAAAGTAATAAATTTTATTAGGAAACCAATAAATGTGTGTGTGTGTGATTACACATATGTCTCAATGTGTTATGGGAAAAAAATGCCATAAATTATAAATATGTACAAATGTAAACATTTTGTAATTCAATACTAAGATCAAACAGGCGGCAAAACCAAGCTGTGTGTCTTACATAAATACTTAAACAAATATATATATATACGTATATATATATATGTACACATATTTATAATAGAAATAGAAGTAAACTTACCTTTTTATTCATATAAACGTTGTGAACTAAGTAAATGAGCATTTATTTATTTATTTATTTATAATAAATATATTATATATATATATATATATATATATATATATATACGAACGCACACGCACACTCCCATATACTTTGATAATTTGAGTATAGTGCTTAAGCTTAAAGGAGGAGATTGACGACCGACAAAAATTGTTATTGAATATAAGTCGCAATCTAAGCAAATTCACAAGCATTTATATATATACACATATACAAGTGCGTAGGTAAGTACGAATATGAAAAAAAAAAAAATAAATAATGGAATATTCGATTCGATTTTTCGGAACTTTTTCTCCTCTTTTTTATTTGATTTTCACTCTCCTTATGTTGGTTTATTGTTATTTGTTTTACTAAAATACAAAATGCGAATTTTCCTCCTTCTTTTTCTTATGATTGCTATTATGAATATTTATTTAAGAAGCATTATATAGTTTTCTTTGAAATGCTTAAGAATTTTAAGAAAATTCTTTAATTATTATTAACTTATTATTATTTATATGATTTAGATTTGTTTGTGCATCTGTGCATGTCTATAAAAGAAAGCGTTCAATATTTATTTCATTTCCATCGCTTAGAAGTCGCAAACTGCTTATGCTTATGCTTCTGAGATTTTAAGCGTGTAATAAACGAGTAGATAGGTTATTAGAAAATAGTAGTAGTAGAAGTTACGATAGTGTTGGTGATGGTGGTAGTCTTTCATTAAAGCGCTGTGTGTAGAGAATTTAAAAATAATTCTAACGCGTAAGTAAATGCAAGTTTTTGCTGTTGTTGTGTTCACTACTAGGCAGTAGTACCAACCAATCTGTTGTTTCCTTGATTTATTTACTTATTTATTTATTTATTTATTTTTTTTTTTGCTTTTAATGAAACAAGAATAAGTACCGGTTCGCGCTGATTGTAAAAAACGTTTTCTTAATATTCATGTGGTCTTCTTTTTTTTACTTTCATTGCACATATGTATATACATATATGTACATATATACATACTATATATATACATGTATATACATATGTATATATTTATATATTTAAAGGAAACTTTTTATCATTTCTTTTTAAACGATAGAAATCCGATTACATTTAAACTATTTACCATTTTTTAAGCAAACATTTCATATTACATTCCTTTAACGCGTATTGGATTGCTTGCTCGCGTTCAATCATTTCCAAGTCGTAAGAGCTCTAGAGCCTTCTATTCTTTCCTTTACACCGACAGATTAGCTGGCTTGATTTCTTTTTTTTTTTCGCTCATTTCGTTTATGCTCAAATTACACAGAAATTATTTTTTCTTCATAAGAACATTTTCCTTTTGTATGTGTGTTTAGTATTTTTTTTTTTTCTTACATTCTTTTGTTCACATTCTTTTAAATGAAAAGTAACAAAAGGCAAAAAAAAAAAATTCTTTTTGAGCAGCTTAGTGTAAAAAACCGGTTTCACTACCAAACATTTAAAACGCCCGTAATATATTTACGAATATTATTTCGCACAGCTCTCGCGATAGAAATTTACACATCTTTATACCGTAAAAGTTCAAAAAAAAATAATAAAAATAAGACGAATAGAGAGATTATGTATGAATTTTCGTAGCATAAAGTTGAACAAGTTATAACTGAACGTCTACTCACGAACTCGAACATGTATGTTGTAAATCTATCCAGCTCTCAAACTCGAACATGAATTTTAGTCTCATAAAGTAGAATTCCACTCTGAGAAAAGTCAAAAAAGGCATTCATAAAAATACATAGCAAAGTAAATTTTACTCTCAAAAAGTAAAATTTTACTCTCAGAAAAATCAAAAAGGGCATCCATAAGAATATACAGCAAAGTAAATTTTACTCTCAAAAAAGCAAATGCGAATGGGAAAACGAAAATGGAAAAATGAGAACAATGAACGTGGAGTCGGGACTGAGAGACTTTGGGAGCACGAACACGAACATGGTGGCTTGATTAGCTAGAGATGGGGATTATATTTAATTTAACGTAACGTTTGCAGCACTCAGGGTTCATATAGGGTTCATATATCAGCAACATTAGCATCTAGCTCTACAGCTCTTACGACTTGAACATTAAATTCGATTTACTTTTTAATTCATTTTCTTTATTTATTATTATTATAAAAAGATTAAAAAGTAAAAGAGTTTCATTGCATTCATTTTCGATCGCGATCATTTCATTTTTATTATTTCATCCGCTCGATCTGTTCAGCAAATCAAAAGTAATATAATAAGCGCGTTTTTTTTTTTTTTGTTTTAGACTAATGAGCTGGATAAGCTAGTTATGATTTCGGCCTTAAAACAGTCTGTTGAGTTTTTTGAATATATGTCGGAAAGATGATGTGCAACAATAAGTTCATGGAAAATCCATAGCTATTTTAAATATTTTTACAGTTTTAGGACTTCGCGGGTTAATTGGGAGGAAGTGTGGGGAGTGTGTTCGTCGATCGTTTTTCATAATAGTCAATATATGACAACGGAAATCTATGGAATGTTATGGACGATAATATCGACGATAATAATAATGTGTGGAATGTATGAAATGGTATCTTCAAATATTGATAAGAATTGAAGGATATTTTCAAAACTAAGAATGAATTCTGCGTTATATACATAAAACAAAATTATATCATCGCATTAACATCGAAAATGTCAAGTTAAGATTGAAACGAATCTATTATGATTCGATTTAAACATTAAAAATTGAAAATTAAGAAAATACAAAATCATTTATTTATGTATCGTATATATTCATTTAAAACATATATATATTTTTTTATTATATTATTATTATATTTTTTTTTTTTATAATATTCTAATACATGTATGTGTTGTATATATTTTGTTTTGTTATTTAAAGTTTTTTGAATTTGCTTTCCCGTATATTCTTATGAAAGGAATTTTGAATTTTTTAAGAGTAAAATGAGTTGCATCACTTGTGGACTCTAAACTCCGTTAGCATTTAAAATTTGCTTTTCTAATTTACGGCCGCGGCATCAAACTAAAATCAAACCCATACATGTTGGGCGTAAACATAGAAAAGAAGCGGAGAGCGCAAAAGCTTAAGAGAGTCGTTATTGAACAAAAGTTCATTTACTTTTTAAACTGGTTTGTGCGATTTTTTGTGTTTACTTATTTAGTCTCGTGAGTTTGTTTTTCTTTTATTTCTTCCCAATAGTTGTTCTTTTTTCTTTGTGGTCTTGTTTTACAACATTTAACTTCAAACCTGTATGAGTTCGTTTTACTAAATTGTTATTAAATTTCCTTGTTATTTATGCATACACGCATATATAACCATATCATCAACATTCATACAGATATACACTTATGGCTTTATATTGTAAATGCACTTAAGATCCACAAGTGTTTTGTATGCGTTTTTCTCAAGAATGTAAGAATGTAAGAAATATGGCAGCAACAACAACAGCAACAACAGTACATAATGCTTGTACAATTATAATATATATATATCTATGCATGCATATTTGGCTCAGCCAATTTATTTCTGCAAAACATATAAAAACGAAATTTCCTTCATTACAATTATTTCGAGTTTTCGAAACTTTATGAATTTGTTTGTTTAAAGAGAACCATTTAAAATTCTATGATGTATTGTTACGTACGTACTCTACATATTATAAACTTTTCTAAATCTGTGAATGCATGGCCTCGGTGTGGTCATGTGACTTCCCACCCCACATTTGATGTGAACAACGTTATCTCATATCTGTTGTCATTTATAAAATAACATAATAAGATTTTAACCATTTAACGGTAGTAGCAATTGAACGAACTGAATTGATCTTCTGTTCGTCAATCCGTCCATGTTGTGCTTGTAAATAAATATAATTCGTTTTACTTATATGGCCGTAACTAACAACTCGAGCTTGGGCCCAACTATTTTACAATGTTCTTATTAATTTCTTTTATCGCTAATTAATTTCAAAATGTGAAATGCATTTTTAATAACACATTATCATTAACTATATCTCGTAAAATATAGTTTATGGACCTAAAACAAACTAAAGACCGTATATTCTTGAATGAGGTTCAATTAAAATGTGATATAATTTCAGGAATAATTTTTGCAAAGTAGATGGCCACACAGCATATATACATATCTGAAACAAAAACGTTACATAAATGTTGATAAATGTGAAACATTTATAAATGAAGCCGTTTACTTAGCTTTCGGATGTCCCAGCATACTTTAGATACTTCACCACTTCATCATTTACATGAAAAAACCTTTAAATGTCAATAATGAATTTTGCTTGCTTCTATCAAAATGGGTCATGAGATTTGGAATCCATAAGATTTGTGGAATCGTGACAAACGTCCTTTGCTCTATTGAGAATCCAACGTGGAAAAATGAGTGTGATCTGCCCACATGCACACCCCTAATGTGGAGGAAATGTAGGCAATCTTGAAAAAATATCGAGAATTTTTCATATTTTCGTCTTAACGTTCGGTCCAAAAATAATTCAATTCGATTTATTAATACGCGTACAGTTAACGGAGAAACTGTTGAGTTACCATATACGTCTCATTTGTCATATGTAGGCCAACTTTTGAAACCATCCCTTTTTGTACTTTGTGAGGTCATTTATGTAAGCAATTAACAAATAAATTTCAATTCCATTTTGATAGCTATTTTTAAGACTCTTTTCACATACAGAGCACCACAGAGTCGCCAAGAATTTTTTGAACTCTAAATGCCTTAGAACACTGTTTTTTTTTTTTTTTGAAACTTACAGTTGAAAATATTTAAATTTGCCCACGCAGAGGTTCTAGTGTTAAAAAAAACATATTGGACCTTGTGTAAGCGTTAAAGCGTTTGAGATCGTAATGCAGAGAAAAGAAAGAAATTTTGATTCGAAGATTGAGTTCAATTCAATTCAATTCCTTTCCTGCATACTCTAACGAGTGTTAGTGGAAGACATAGGAAACGAAGTTCACTATTTTATAAAGAGACTTGATGTTATAATAATGGTTTCACCAGGCAGGCAGGCAGGCAGGCAGGCAAGGAAAGAGGCAGAAAGATACGGGGACGGGCAAGCAAATTGGTAGACAGATTGATAGCCAGGTGAGACCTGAATACGGAGATAGACAAGTGGGTAAAAAAACAGTCAACCGCGACAAAGAGGTATATAAATGAACAGGTCGAGAGATCTGCACTGTCTCAAGCCGACAGAGAGTAAGACAACCAGGACGGATAACAAATCATGCTTTGGACCATCATTTTCGAAATCTAATTTTTGTTTTCCAAATTAATAATAAATTTTCAAATATATATATAAACTAGAAACCGCTCATCGATATTCGTATGTGATCTCTAATAACAACAATCAACTGACAGGTAACACTATTCGAGTGTTTTTTTTTTTTTTTCTTTTTTGAGGACAATTGAAGAAATTCTTACTTTCAACTTAACATAACATTTTCAAGTTAACATAGCATACTATTAGCGAGCCTATGTTGCATACTAACTAATAATAGATAGAGTAGCGGTTCGAAATACCGTATGTTAGACCTATAAAATCGTTTATGTTATCAAAAGTTGCAAACTATTTCAAAATTATCTCATCGAATCTTTATACACCCATCAGCAGTGTGAAATTCTATTGTATCTATTGTATCTATTACTCCTCTCAGAGCCCAATTGTCGAATGATACTTTTATTTGTCAGTCGTCGTTAAATTGTCATTAAGCAAATGTATCATAATTATGGTTCACATTCATCATTTAGACCTAATCGCTTTTGCGCTTATTGTTCTGTAATAGTATGCGCAATTCCTCAGCGCATTTCCGTCCTAAATTTTGAGTCGAGTGGTTCTTCTTCCTGAACAAGTGATCGGATTGCGTTTTGACTGTGCGATTGCAAGTCATATCGTGGTACACATTTTTTGAAAAGGATAGATTCTGGTATCATGACGAACGGCAAATTTGTAAAAGAGAGAAAAAAAAAAACATTTTTTCTCTCAAATTCATAAAAATGAAGTTTAAAGTTGAAATGTCATTCAAAAGCCCATCGTGGCCCCGTTGAGATCAAGTCCCATCGGTCTCTACGTGCTATTTATTGTGTAATGTGTAACGGCTTTATAATCAAGATGAATTAATTGCCAGGCATCAGTAGAGGAGCGAATCGAATTCGTTGACTTTAGTCACTAGTCTTTCCCATTCACGAAATAAGTATTGATAGATATTAAATGTATTGAAACTCGGTGATTGTTTGTTTAGCATACGTGCAGCAAATTGTGCTCCTGCTTGGATAAATAATTGAAATTGTTTTTATTATAATAAATTAATTACTTAATATTAAGTATTGAGAGAGACATCATTGAGCAAAACAAAATAAATAAAAGCAGTAACTCGCAAATGCTAATGTAAAACTTGACGTCGATGTGAATATGTCTAATAGAGCTGACTAACTGACTGACTGACTAATTGATCGAATAATATAAAAACATTGATTAACATTAGTAGATAAAAATATTGAAAAATAAGTGAAAAAATTATAGACGGCCACGACCCACCACTAAATACCGTACATCGCTTCGTTTAGTACATTTGGATATATAACGAGATTTCAAAATAAAATGGTATATGGGCAATAGCCGAAACAGTGGTCCGATACGAATCATTTTCAATAGCGGCCACCATTGCTTTAAAGCACATCAGTGTATCAAATTTCAGTGAAATGTCCGAGAATTTACAAACTCGACATTGAAGGAAAGTATCTAAGACAGACAGACTTACTGCATACTGCCGATATAATAAAAGTTCGATCTATCTATCTCAAGTCCCTCTCGGTACCGCATAAGACCGCACAAGACTTGTACCACAGACGAGGTCTAGGTTATAAAAACCCATTAGTATTAAAATCACATAACAGATATTATTAGGTGTACGGCTATTGCGGCACTTATGGCACCTGGTATAGTAAGTTTGTGTAATGAGTATCCATTGATGTTCAAAGAGCAGTTAGTAAATCTTGCAAACTGCAACATGCTTCGATTTAAGCCACAATCCTGACTAGTTTTACGATCATTCCACACTTATAATGCGTCTTTATGGATAACTTTTCCGTTATCCATCAATATTCTCGGCCCAAAATCAACGAAAAAAAAAAAATATATATTATATTTGCATATTCCCAAGTGAAAATTTGAATAGAATGAAAGCATTGCTCCACACTCTTTCCATAAAAGAGATCAAAGTTTAATATAATTAACGATGAAAATCGGTTCAGTATCAGCGTTTTGACTTATAAGTTATAAGTCGGGCTAAATATGGATCACATTGATCCATTTTAGGGATTATCTTTTACGGCCTTACCTTTCGTATTTCATTCCGACAATAATAGTCGAGTAGAGCATTCAACAGTCGACCTTGTTCGGCTATGAAGTCTTAATTTATTTTTTAAATAATAAAATATTTTATTATTAATTAAAACTATAAAATATTACTCTTTAAGTGCTTTAATCCCATTCTCATAACACAGCAGCAACAAAAAAAGAAAAATAAAAAAAAAAAACGAGAAAAGAAACAGAGATGAAGAGAAAAGGTTTTGAGAAACACTAGAATAAAGAAACTTGTTTTAAATCCACTGCCATTGTGAAAAAAAAAATAGAATTCAAAAATCTTCCTTACCTGAGATTTAGGAAGAAAAGGATGAAACGAGAAGAGAAACACAAACGTACACTCCTTTACATTTTGTCCTCTCTATTCTCCCTAAATTTTGTATCTTGGAAATTCAGTTAGCAAATAGGATATCAACAGATGTATTGTTATATCATTTCCCATCGACCGAATGGTGGATAATTCATGAAATGTTTGTTTAACCGCAAGTGCAGAGAAATAAATGCAGAATGCGTGAAAACGTGAAAGAAGAAGGGAAACGAAAGACAAATAAGATGTCGAGTAAATTTATCTAACCATTCAAACGCGATTTTTCTTCACAACTATAAGGTTTTCTTTCATTACAGACGTGTCGGGCACCGATCGAGGGTCTCCGTCGAGAGTAGCTTACATCAGTTGCGCTACGAGGGTATATTAAATTTGTGTCGACGTACACAACATTGAGAAGCGCTTGAGATAGACCCAGCTTTCATTATACCGACCGATCCGAAAGGTAATTCTAAGATTGTCTGTCTGTCCATCTTGTTTTCTTGCCAAAGTTTTGAGATAATTCTATTAAATTTGACACAATGGCGTGTTCAAGTAAATGGCGTTCTTACTAAATAAATTAATGCCATTGTAAAGCGATTTTCCGGATGGTGATCATTTCAGTCGACCTATTTCCCTCCTAATTTTTGTTTTTTTTTGGGAGTACAGTGGGGTTTTGTTACGTTCATTATGGCTTTTAAATTTATGCGGCCGTATGGAAGGCCTTGAAAGACCTGATTCAGACCACCTTTTATTACACCCATCGACTCAAAATCGATCTAATCTCGACCGTCCGACTGTCTGCCTGCTATTCTTGTTTTTAATCTACAGGTTGCAACTTGTGGCAGATAGTTTTACGAACTTTAGAAGACCACTGTGTTTTGGCTCAAGGACAAAGGCTATTGAAAATGATTTGGATCAGCACACTTTTCCGACCACTTCCCGTATATGTCGTTTGAATAACTTATTGCTTAGACGTTTGATCATAATTTACGAAACATTTTGAAAGTTTCTCGTCTACTTCATAAACTTCAGGGTTTTCTATAGAATCGAAATTTATTATTTTTAATCCGCGAATAAGAACGGTTTTGGATGTACACAGGGTCTACAAAGTCTTTCGCTTTATATTTCTCTCCAAATATTTATGATTTTGAGAACTTTATGAACTGATGATAAACGATCAGATCTGTGGTTTACGCAATTTGAAATCGAAGGCCTGACCTTTCTTTATAAAACAATTTTCTTGTTTTCTCAACAGTCTCAACAGTAATCGTTCGGACAGCCGTACATCCCATTGTAACTTTTAACTAATTTTAGAAAAATATTTTCTTTTATATATTTTATTATATTCAGTTATATATATTTGGTTTGCTCTCTATTCTTTCTATTTACAAATAGTGGAAATTTTTTTTTTTTTTTTGCAAACGAATAAGAGAGAGACGCAAACATATTACTCTCTTACGGCTTACTTAGCATGTGAAACTAACCTAACGACTATTATAACAGTGCACAACTGGCTCCCTGTTGAATGCTGATTTTATGAATACTGCCTGTTTACTGCGTGCTGCCTTGCCTGCCTTGCCTGCCTCTAAAAAAAAAAAGAAAAACAAAAACAAAAGAAAAAAACTGGACTCCCGAAAACTATTTCGTACCGTAGATCTTCAATTACTTGTGTTTGTGCCAATACAACACATACACAGATACATAAATAAATAAATGTTTTCAACTCGAAAACTCGTTTTAGTTTATTTTCCTTTATTCAAACATTTTTTCTTTCTTTTTTTTTTTTTTTTTTGTCCCTTTCCTTTTTCTGCAAAGAGTATATTAAAGGAGTTTCGTTAAATGCTAATAAAATATAACATTTTTTTTAACGTTGCTTTATGATTTGCAACTTAATACAATGCACATGTTGGATGTTTATCCAGGTAAGTGTTTGCGCTTGAGTGTAATTATTATTAAATCTCTTCTTTTGTATATCGAAGAAGAGGAAGGGGAATAAAACTAAAAGTATTTATGTATAAAAATGTATTAACGAATTTTTTATTTAAACAAAAAACAAAAAAAAAACAAAAGACTTAAGAAAAAAACGTAATTTTTAATGTCGAAGGGAAGAGTTGGAGAAAAACACCAACGCTTTTACTTACATACAGGGAGAGTGTAAACTTTTATACCCATAATTGCGACACTTGGAACCACACCTCAAAGATTCAATAATACGTAACATAGGCTGCGCTCGAAAAGTAATACAAATTTTGTATATAGAACAACGTAAACGACTTGCTATTGCCTTTAATCCCTAATCCCTAATATCCCTAGGATCGCTTACGTTTTTGTTAAAATTTCTTCGTCTTTTTGGGAAGAGTAAAGTAAAAGCCATTACCTTTTTACACGAACCTTTTCAATATGATTCTTATGTTTCGAAAGTAAGAACAAGTCAAAAGAAGACACAGGAAGTAATTATGGCGGCTCCAGAACGATACATGATGAATTTCTGATCCTGTAAAAGTGTCGAAGAACCAATGCATCGCACTAAGCTGAATTATTATGTAATACGAAACCCAAACCCAAAAAAAATCATTAGAGTCAGGCGAGGTCGATGACTGATGATATAACCTACATAGTGTCGTCTAGTTGCTGCTCGTGATAATACACCAAAGATTTTTTTTTTGTATCTGTATCTGTATGTAAAGGCGTAACTTTCATAAAATTCTTCTTATATTTTAGTTTTCCAATTAAAAAATTAATTATTCTTCAGCCGTTTTCATGATAAGAAAAACTACAAATTAGAACTTGTCGCCATATAAAGGTTTATATTTCATTAGGGCCCTTTAATATATGTACAAATATATATATGCGCGAGTCGAAAAAATAGAGCTATGTGATCCAAATTTACCACAATTATCTGTTGTGCTTATGTTGTGAATTATCGACCAACCTTTACTTCGATGATCGATATGTGATTCTTATAGGAATCAAAGAAGCGGCAGCAAAATATTTTTTCCCACAATTGCGAAATTTACCAAACAATTCCTAGCGAAAGTAAGCAAGTAAGAAATTTATGTTCGGTGGTGACCGAATCTTGTGTACCCAGTGCCGTTATCTTAAAGATGACAAAATAAGTCGGAAAAACTAAATTTTCATTCTCGATAATATGGACTGAGCGCGGCTGACTTTTTTTCTATCTTCAAAATAAAAGTTTTTATCGCATAGGCGTGCGGGCGTTATAGGCGTGGGTTTGAAAAAGTTGAAGTCACTTCCAAACTCTCTTGCAAACTTGTAGGCGATCTCTTAATTTTCTTTAGCGGAAGAATGTTTACCACATTTACCACTATACATGTACGAAGGCAGACAGATGGACAGACTGCAACTGAACTGATTTTTTAACTTTATGGGGTTTTTGAAGCTTGTTTCTGCGCCTTATAAAGTTATTCAAAAGAAAAATTAAATTTTGATATACCGTAATATTGGGTAGACGTAGTCAACTTTTTCCCACTTGCACGAATGCTGCACAAATTTTTCCATATTTTCATGCTATAGTTTACGAGTGAAGAGGAGTAAAACCAATTTTTTATTTCTTTCGAAAAACAGAGATGTTCTCAGTTCACATGACGCTGTGGGCATGTCCTTCAACCGTTTCAGTATCCAATCTGCGAGCGATTTCTGCCGAATTTAAAGTCGATAGCATGCATTATTTTTGTTTTACTTGTTGTTTGATGATCCCGGTTTCCATGGACTTCTACGATCTCACAAACATTCATTTCATTACGTCGACAGTTCAAATGAATTTTGCAGCATGCTACTATTGATAGTAAATTTTATAAAAAATGTGGCAAAATTACATGCACGGATGCGTATCCACCTTCTGAAGGGTATAAAAACCGATATCCTATTAAAGGTATGAATAAATTACAAATAATTGACATATTCTCGAATAAGTATTTGAGAGAATGATTCATTCAATCTCTCCCAGCTCGTTTCGTACGTTTAGAAGTAAAAGTCTATAAGTTTAGTTAGTGTATACATAAGCATGCGTATGGATTAACATTAACTAACATTAATTAAGAAACGAAAAAAAAAAACAAAGAAGAAGAAGAAAAAATGAAAAGTAATTTCAACTCCTTTTCGTTTTTATGACGGAAGAAGAAATTTTATTCGATTTGCATTGCATGAGCAGAAAGATTCGCATTTTTAATTGGGTATCGAGACGTTTGTCTAGAGACTATAAAACTGTTAAGCATCAATTGTCGGTTGTAGTATTCGCCTACAATAATGATGAGCGTTGGCCGCAATACAATTATTGCTGTCAAGTGATAATTGATGCTTAATAAAAATGCCATGAAATGGTCGACAAGTTATAAATTTTTATTCATTTACACATTCAGTCAGTCAATCATTTATTGGATGATTCTTAAATGCAAACCGCACTCAAGCTGCATTCATTTGCTGTTTATGTTATTTCTTGTTGTTGTTGTTGTTATTATTATTTTTGCTATTATAAATCTCTGTGAATGTTAATGTCGGTATTTTTTTATAAAAATTTCTTCACCGAGGCTTCATTTTATACACAAACTATTCAGTTTCAATTTTCCAACGCTTATAAGTGCTCTTAATGAATGCGTGTTTATTGTTTCATTAAATTGATTTCTCTAATTCATCAGCTTGATGTATGTATTATATGCACATACCATACACGCACATATATACATACATATATATTTAGTTAGCCTAGTAATTGGTGACGGACGGCGTAAGTGTTCTTTTTACTGGCATTTGTGCTTCAAGTCCATGTTTTTCTTGTTCTTCTTCTTTGATTTTATTTTTACTTTTTCTTACTTTTTTTTTTTTGTTCTCTCTTCCAATAATGAGAAAATACTTACACGTATATATATATACATATATATATACCTATTATATTAAAACATGTATAGTATGACGCTTTAAGGTCTACATCTAAAAGTTTCTTAAGTATTCTACGCTGCTTGATTCTGTGTATGTATTCGTGTTAATTATTTTGATTTTTTATTTTTATTATACTTTATTCTTTTTTTTTTTATTGCAATTTTACATATATTAGTTGCATTGGCTCTTAACCAGTTCTTACGTTCACTCTTATATTAGGAAAGGTTTAATAGATTTATTGCTTGGTTTGTAGCACATACAAAAATCCATAATATATATATATATATATATGTATATGTATATGTATATATTATAAATATATGTCGTGGCCTTAGTTTTCAGTATCGCCAGAAAAATTTTTGACACGAAAGCTTTCAAATGATTTACTAACTTAATAATAAAAGGAGTAGAAAATCATTTTCTTCTTCTTCTTCGTGCCTTTTTTTTTTGTTTTTTTTTTTAAAGTCGAAAAGTTTCGTATAAATAAGGAGAACAAAAATGAAGGATTCAGCTTAAAATTTTTGTTCACTTACGTGAACATTATTTTTTTTAACTGCAGCTTAAATACAAATTTCGCTTATTTGCTTTAGTTTTGCGCGGAAAAATTTGTACAAGTAAGCGATTCAGTTCATTAAGCAAAACGCGGTTTGCAAGAATGTATTGCATAAGTATAATTAAGGTCTCTTACGATTTTTAATTAATTTCTTATTTAAATGAAAATAACTATAATTTCTATTTGCGGTTTCACAAACCGTGTTTGTTTGTATGTAAATAAATAATTCGTGAAGTAAGCGAGAAATATGTAACTTTGGATTACAGAAGCAAATGAAAATTGACTGCACAAAAGTTTTTCTACGATAAGCGTGAGACAAATCAACTTTTCCCCAGCCTCTATATTTTTTTTACCCCACGAAAGTTTAAAGATCTATTTAGTTTTACGAATTTACTTGAAAAGTGAAAAGTCCCGATATTAGCATTAATTTGAACACATATGTCTTACGAACAAAGGTAAGTTAAGCAAAGGTAAGTAAGCAGCAACAATCAAAGTCCAGCTCGATCTAATTCAATTCGAAAAATCGATTTCCAGATAGTTATGGGAAGAAAGAGTTTTCTGACTTTATTCTCAAATCTATCTACCAGCGATAATTATATTTTATCAACTTAATCATCTCTCGTATTATTATATATCTCGAGTTTTAGAAGACGTTATTAGCTTATTGCGATGACCTATCGACTTTTGTTACTAACCTCTTCAAGTTCACATACGTGAAAGTCTCTCTTTTACATTACAAATTGCCAAGCATCGATAAAATAGTTTACAGAAAGCTTAAGGCAAGTAGACATAGACAGGTAATTGAATTGAATTTAGAGCAAGTGGTCTCTTGTCCTTGATTAATGAATATTTCGATTTGATGACTCTACGCATTAATAATTTGCAAACGAACGTTCTAAAGGCGGCAAAGCAAGCGTCTTCTAAATCCAAACAGAAAATAATGCTACGGTTTTCCAACACCAACACGCCAAGGCAGCAAAAGTTATGCAACCAAACACTCTATTTTAGCGATTATTACTTGCGAGATTTTATGTCGAAATGATGGCCGGTCGAACAACCAGACAATAATTTTTATACGCTACGCCACCTGTTGATACAAGTATATATTAAATGTGTGCGAATGTGTGCAACACCCAGAACGGCTTGAAACAGGTTTCTCCATTTTTATGCCGAGCGATCGAGAAAGTGCTTCTACGATTATTATTATTACTATTATCCGTCTGATGTCTGCCTGTCCGTCTGATGTGTGCCTTTCTCGTGTTTTCGTGTTCAACCTCTTGGGTCTTTTGACCCAAGGAAGAACACTGTAGAAGATGGTTCAGATCGGACCAAATTTCCAACCATTTTCCATATAACACCTTATTTCGAAAAGTAGTTATATGAATGACTGTAACTGTACTTACTTAACGGAGGGCTATTGCTCACTATAGTATTTTTACTTGCTTGCATAGATCAGATATTCATTTATTTTTTCTCATATATTGATTTGTTTTTCCTTTTTTTTGAAAAGGAAGAGGAAGACTTCCACTTTTAGATTTAGATATTATAAAATTTTTCGTACAGTTCTCGCATAGAAACGCTGTCTGTATTTTCGCTGTCTTACATAGGACCTTTGAACACCAATTTTCGTTTGAAATTTCGCGTCACTTTTGAACTGTCCCCAAATCCCTGTCATTGCGATGACATTCCGCAGGGAAAATTTAGGACATCTTCAAATGCATTCGCCGCACATTTCATGATTGGATGAACAAAAAATCATAAAGTCATTGTGAGTGAAAAGATTGCTTTGCATCTGGAACAATGTGGAACAGGAAAGAATAGTCCGGTAATCTGGCTAACAACTTGGCGCGGTTTTTAAGGCTGATTGGAGGATACTTCTCTGGCGGTTTAAAATTTTTTTTACTTAAATGCTATGAAAGGACATGAGGTCTATTTTCAGCAGGACGGTAACATTCGCCACATAGTTCTTGCTAGAATTGCACTGCTACATTGCGTTATGGACGTGAAAGGATATCTTTTCTTAAAAGATCTTGTATATGAATCAAACAATCGGCTGTTACTTTCTTATCTACTATTAAGCGAATCGAGACAATCGCTATTATAACAACTTTTGTTCCATCTTCTCTTTCTTACACGTAATCGCCGTTCCTCACTAATCTTGCTTACGTCAACACAAACAAATGATCTAAGGATACCGTTTACTGAATCCGTAATGGCTGTGCCCATAGAAATGAATATAAAATAGAGCTTTTGTACAGAAATGACAAAAAGTCTCCCTATACCGACTGAAATGGCAATCAAAAGTTTTAACGGTTCAATGTACGTCTAATGAATGATGTGATTCCCGGTCAAAGTGTTGCATTTCATCTATATACTTGAGGAATGCATCAGGCTGCTAGAGTAGAGTAGAGTAGAGTAGAGTAGAGTAGAGTAGTTCCCAACAAGTGTAATTCCAAGCTGTAGCCATCGCAACTTCAGCGCGAGCTGTCAGTGCCTGGGCAACCTGCTTACCTTAGTTGACGAGTACTCAAAATTCGGTATAAAACTAAAATATCTTGTTTGGCTTTCTTCCCTGTTTTTCTGCGTTTTTTTTTTTTTTTTTTTTTTTTTGTTTTTTTAATGGAATTGATCTTCATGATGAACTTTTCTTGATTGGTTTCAATTGCTTTATGTTTAATATT